>CAUYQG010199858.1:0-32236 GCA_963574415.1 Tarsius wallacei | reverse complement strand
AGCGCGCGCCTGTAGTTCCAGCTACTTGGAAGGCTGAGGCGGAAGGATCGCCGGAGCCCAGCAGGTCGAGGCTGCGGTGGCCGGGAGCGGCCACTGCACTCCAGTCTGGGCGACGGAGTGAGACGCCAACTCAAAAAAATATATATATATAAAATATATATATATATATGTATTTACTATTCTTGTTGCATTTATAGAACAATCATGCCATTGTCAAATTCTAGTCCTGCTCATTTTCCTTGAGGTTTTCTTTTCTCCCTGTAAACTGGATTGAATCCTGACTTTTTCTAGTTTCACTATAAATTAAAATTGCTATTTTTCGAGCCCTACAAGCTGAAACTGGATTATTCTAAGCTTCCAAAAAATCACAGATCATTCATAGGACAGATCATGTACAGACAACTTCCATGCCTGACCCTGTAAGGATCACTTGGAGAGTTCACCAGAACACCCAACGGCATGACCAGAAACATTCCAACTGCAAGCCAGGAAACTGCATCAGATTGCACAGTCATCCGCATTCAATCATCTAAAGATGTTTCACACTCTAATCTAGAAGTCTTCTCAACTAGCTGTCCTCTGAACACAAAAGCTATAACCGTAATTTGCTCCAAATATTTACTTTTGTTTTCATAGAAACATACTCTAAGTTCTCTTCAGGCAAGGAAAAACTTGTACTCATTAAAAAAAAAAGAAAGCTGTTTCTATGTTAACAAATCAGATATTGTTGCCCCAAACTTAAAGACCTTAAGAAATCAACATGTTTTTCATCAGCTAGGTGCTGCTTCCTCCATCGCATTATTTAGTTGGTCCAATCTCTGTTTCAGGGAGTTTTTTAATCCTTGGATCTTATTCACCTGTAGTGCTTTGTGTCCTCTCCAAGGTTTTAAATGCTTTCCACTATTCACTCACTCATCAAATGACTACCATCAGGAGAAGACAATTTGGAGAACCCAACAACACGACAACTCAACCTACAAAGACTATGCAATTTTAGATAGAGATGACTATGTGACCTCACATACCAAGGCGACCACTGATGACAATGGAATCTAAATGGTTCTTTGGTCCAGTGACTATGCCAATAGTGATAACTGAGAATAATGCTATACCATTTGTTCATATACTCAGCTTGCTGAGATGATCAAAAGGAAAAAAAAATTGCTGAAGTAAATTAAATGGAGACCAGGTCTAAAGAATCCCTGAGCAGCTAGGTGCGATGGCTCAAGCCTGTAATCCCAGCACCTTGGGAGGCTGAGGTGAAAGGATTGCCTGAGCCCAGGGGTTTGAGACCAACCTGGACAACATGGCAAGACCTTGTCTCTACCATAAATCAAAAAATTATTGGGCATGGTAGCATGTGCCTGTAGTTCCAGCTACTTGGAAGGCTGAGGTGGAAGGATCACCTGAGCCCAGCAGGTCGAGGAGCAGACAAAACCAGTAAGGCTTCACAAATGGCCTTGACTTTGCTGATTTATAAATGTAAGTGAAATTTAGCTTGGGCTATTTCTTGTAAATGCCCATGTCAAAGAAAAACAGAACTTAAAATCAAACATCAGAACTAGCCAATGAACTATATAGCCAGGGAGTTTCCAATGGGATAGACCAAATAAGGCAACTCTATAACTGTAACCACTCAAACATTTTCTTGGCGTTACTTCCACATTTGTTCTCAGACTGCTTCTGGTTTGCATCTGCTTGATTTATGAATTATTTCCTCAAAGAAACTCTTTAAAAATGTTCTTATGCCTCAATTTACTTTATTTGTTTGTTTATCCTTTTTTTTTTAGTTGGAATCTCACACTGTCTCTCAGGCTGGAGTGCAGTGGCATGCTCACGGCCACCGCAGCCTCAACCTGCTGGGCTCAAGCGATTTTTCTGCCTCAGCCTTCCAGAAGTAGCTGGAACTACAGGCATGCGCTATCACTCTCGTCTTATTATTATTATTTTTTATTTATTGTAGAGACAAGGTCTCACCTAGTTGCCCAGGCTGGTCTTGAATCCTTGAGCTCAGGCAATCCTCTCACTTTGGCCTCCCAAAGTGCTGGGATTACAGGCTTGAGCCACTGCACCCGGCCCAGTTTCCTTTTTTTAACAGGATAACTCTCAACTAAAGGAAATTCTAGAAAAAGAGAAAAGGAAAAATGAAACATGGAAAAGTATCCTAGGAAAAATAAAAGAAAAATTGGCATACTCTGAATTTCCAGATTAAAATAATTTACCAGATTCCCAGTACAATGACTCAGAAAAGACCCCACCAAGGCCCAACATCATTGTGCATTTCAAATCTAAAGACAAGAAGAAGATCTGAAAGATTCTAAGAGAAAATTCAGTCCCATACCACGGATCAAGAATTAAAATAGTATCAGAAGTTTCATCAGGAACACTGGAAGCTAGAAAAAAATCAGGAAGAGCCTGCAAAATTCTAAAGGAAAGTGAATTCCAACCAATAATGCAATTCTCAGACAAAATACCAATTAAGTGTGAAAGCAGGATTGGAAATGCAAGTTCTCAAAGAAGGTATTTCCTATATATTCTTTCTCAGCAAAAGCAAATAATCTAGCAAAATAAGGGAGTCTACTAAAAGAATGATGATAGTGAACATTTAAATAGAAGCTATTATATGCTGGGTATTCTTCTAATGTTGTCTCTGTGTGTGTGTGTCTCTGTGTGTTTGTATCCATTAATTTAATCTTTTAAAAATTACATGTGTGGCTTGCATTCTTTTTTTAAAATATATTTTATTTTAAAGATGTAATGTACAGTTCAGGATTAGGTATACAAATGGACATCTTACAGGTAAAGTTTGGGCCTCCCTTTGGTCCCCACTTTTCCTGGTTTGAGATCAGGTACTCTTATTGATGTTGTGTTTCCTCCACCTCCCTCCTCCCCGGCAGTATTCCACTACTGCCAATCTCTTTCTTATAGTATTATGGTAAATGTTCATTATGAGTGATAATTTAATCTTTACAGGAATTAGCTGAGCATTATGTTTATCCACAGTGTCCAAGGTCTTAGAAGGAGGTTAAATAATCTGCCCTTAGCCACAAAGTCTGGAAGCAGCAGAACTGGGATTTTTAAGCAAGGTAGTCTTGCTCCAGAGACTGCGCCTTTAAAGAAACAGGAAAATTTAACACCCATTCATGATTTTAACATTTTACAACTCTCAGCAAGGAGTAAGCGATGACTAGGAATATACAATAGCTTCCTCAACCTGATAAAGTATCTCTATGAATAATCTATAGCTAACATCCTATTTGAGAAAGATCGAAGTCTTCACACTAAGACTGGAAACAAGACAAGACATCCACATTCATCACTTCTGTTTACTTCTGTTACTGAAGGGCCTTGCCAGTAAAAAAAGGTTAAAAAAAAGGACATTAATAGCATAAAGAAAAAGAAGAAATAAAACTTGCTTGTGTACAGAAAAATCCAAAAGAATCTTTTGGAAATAACTGCAAGAATTAATATGTCAAATCTATGAAGTTTCCAAATTACAAGGTAAATCTCCACAACACAATTATATTTCTATACCCTAGTAATAAAAAATTGACAGATAAAATATTTTAAAAATACCATTTATAGCAGCCTCAAAAACCCACCAGATACTTAGGGGAAAATTTAATAGTATATGTACAAAATCTGTGGGCTGAAAATTATCCTACAGATGCCAATAAAAATGGATCTGTGGGCTGGGATGGCCCCAAATGACCACTGGAGACACTATCTGAGATCAGGCTGAGGGAGTGGGGAGAAGAGACAGGTGTGGAGCTCAACTGCTCTCACCTTGACCATAGCCTGCAGGGCCACTTTGGCTTGCTCCTCCCTCCTGGCCACACTGGTCATCCCCAACTGCTTCGGTGGTTTCTCTGTGGTGGAGCCCTCCTTTGTTCCCAGGCCCTGAAATACCCAAGATACACCCAGAATACTAGGCTCCTCCCATTCCTACCTGATCTCTGATGATGCTGCCTCTACTGTTTCTGCGGGGCTGGGGTCCGGCAGCCTGTGGACACGACCTCACTCTGCTTCCCTTTCAGGAGCTCCCGCTGTTGTTCTCTGATTCTCTGCACCTGACAGAACCCCTCTGCCCTCGCCTCCACCCCTACCTCTTCCTTCTGAGCTCCCATGCCCCCTTCTCCTCTTCCTGGGTGCTGAGTGTTGAGTTCTCCAGGAAGATCCCAGTCCATAGGGCTCCCTCTTCCTGTCCAGCTGAGTCTCCTTCCCCTCTGGTTCCCACATGTTTTTTTGGGGGGGTGCCTGAGGCTCCTGGAATTGTCTTTCTTCTCTTCCAAAATGGGGGGAAGATGTTTGTGTTGCTGGGATCTTGGTAGTCCAGATAACCAGTGTCCCCTGGCTGCATCTTGAGGACAGCTGGCTTGACTGGTATGTGGCTCCTCCTCCTTTGGGGTCTCTGTATGTGACTGGAATCTGCAGAGAAACCCCCAAACCTGTCATCCTTCAGTGCCAATTCCCTGACCAGGTGCATGGGAGAGCTTACAGCCCTGATCCAACAGGCTTGCTAAATCCCAGAACTTCTCACTGGAAATGTTGACTTATCACCAGAAATCTGACTTTTAGCAACACCCGAGGTGATCTGAGACTCAGGCTTGATCTGGTAAGGACAGCAGCGAGGCCCAATGTCCTTGCCTCACTTGCCCCCAGGCCACATCCTCCTCCCTCCTGCACCTGGGTCTTCTGCTTTGATCTGGTTCCCTGAGTTCCTCCCTTCCCTCTCCTTGAATCCTTCCTCCTGAAAGTGACTTTGAGTTTCAGTTTTTTAAATCTGCAAAATGGGATACTAATACCCTGTTTTAGGACTGAGATGAAAGCTCAAATTGACCAACACACAGCTGTAAGTGACCTTGTGCTCCCATGTCCCTCTGTCCACATCAGTGTCACTACCCTCAGCAGGTATTGTCATGTGCTCCTTTAGGATCTGTCTGCCAAAGAGACCTTGAACTTTTCAGGTCACAGTCCTAACTGTGTCTGCACCGGGTGCCTGGAAGCCAGCCGAAGTGCATAATGTGCTCTTGGAATGGCGATATAAATAAGGATGATGACCAGAAGCTGCCAAGCAGTGAGCACATAGCCAGGAGCCTTGCTCTGTGCCACACATGTGTGATTTCAATTCCTCCTCACAACCACCCTACAAGGCTTGCGCTAAGACCATGGTTCGTAAGGGTGGAGCTGGAATTCAACCAGGCAATCTGCAGTCCTTCCCTAAATTGAACTAGATGTTTGCAAATTGTCCTGTGCAGGGGACCCGGCAGAGGGTGTCTCCTTTGTCTCTTTTCTGTAAGTTTCCAGTTATCCCCCAAGAACCTCTTTCTCCCCAGGGATCTGAGACTCCTGCAGATGGTTCTGGTATCCTTTTCTCTCCCACCCTAGGAAAAGTAGCCCTCTCCTCCTCTGTGCCTCCCTGACCCCCTGGTTCACACACTGGCCTCTCACTATGCCTGGTCAGTTAAGTCAAGACTCTCTGTACCCTCAGAGGAAAATCCCAGGTACTGCTCAACTGGAGGTGCTAACAAGATGGGGCAGAGACATCTCCTTTGGGGCAACTTTGTTTTTCTGTGTTTCCTTTCCTGGGCCCAGTTGGAATTGGAATAGTGTGACCTGAAAAAAAGAAAGGCAGGGATACCCTGGGTCTTGCCCAGGCATGGACTTAGTCCTCAGAGGGAAGGTATCACATCTTTTCACCTACCCATTCACCTACCACTCTTCTTGCCTTTCTGCCTGCCTGATCACATGCAGCGCTTCCTCTATCCATGAATTTCACCCTCTGTTCATTCACACACTTTACCCCAACTGCTCACATCTATTCATCCTTCCAGCCCTCCACCCTGGAAGGATCATGGTTCCTGGGATCATGGGATAGCATGAAATGACATTGAAAAAACTGAAAGCTAGGGAATGGAAGATCTGGGGTCAAGGAGCAAGAAAGAAGGTAGAGACGGATAAGGCCAGAGCCTAAGGGCTTAGGGCTTGCACAGGATGCGTGATGGTCATGGGAGCAGTCATTGAAAAGAGGCTTCCCTCCTGCTGTACTCACTCACTCTGAGAACATGGGCCAGGCCCCAGCCAGAGCTGGCCTCTTCAGGTCCACTGAGAGCATGGAGAGAGTTCAGGATGTCTTCCTGGAGTTCTAGGCACAGCAGGGGGCTCCGGCAGCCATACCATCCTTGTGTTAACAGAAGTCAGCACTCTTGGGCTTTGACCCTGGTGCTATGGCCACCCCAAACCCAGAGAATCAGCTTCCACTCCACACCATAATAGGATGGTTCCCCAGGCAGGGTTGTGGCCCTTTGGGAGCAGAAAGACTGAGTTCCATGATGCTGCCAGGACTCCTGGTTTCTTGCCTCCCTCTGCTGTTTCTCCCCTGACTTTCCTTCATGACTCTCATTTAATTGTCCTTGATATTAAACTATCCATCCATCAAATGGCAAAGGTGGCCCTATCACAAAGGAGGGAGAGTGGGTCCAAAGGGATCTCCAGGAGGATGTCCAGCTCCCCCACCAGGTGAGCTCGGGGTCCAGGAGGCAGAGCTGCAGGTCTGAAATGGAGTTAATAACCCCCCAGGAATATTGTGAAGATTGAATGAGACAAGCTGTCCATGGGCCAGGCAGAGTGGATGAAGGCCCAGCCTTTCTCCAGAGGGGTCTTCAACTGTGCACAAGGGACAGAATGGGGAGTGGTATTAGGACAGAGGGAGCTCAGCCAGCACAGAGTGAGAAGATGGGAACCGTGGCTGAGTTGAAAGAGTGTGTTGGGTCCTAAGGGCATGGGAGGAAAGGGGAGGTTGGAGGGATGCTGAGGGCAGGGCTCAGGAGAGGTGAGGACAGGAGGTGTGCGTGGGCGTCTATGGTCAGAAGAGCTGGGATGGGGAGAAAGAGGCCAGTGGTAGGTGTGTGTCTCCCCCCTCCAGCCATTCTTGTCAAGGGCCTGGTGGCAGGGCTCCATCATGACCTGAGGCCAGCCTTCCCATCACCTGGACCTTGATACCTTGGAATGGGCAAAGCAGGCTGGCTCCATGTCTTTTCACTGCCCCCACAGGGCAGTGTAGAGAAAGTTCTAGTAATCCTTCTGAGGCTCCAGGAAGCTCTTCTGCTCTTTCTGGTCAAACTAAGACCAAAACGTGGGAAAGAAAAGTGTAGAGATGCTTTCTTCTAGACCCCATCCTGTATTCCAGCATGCCAAGGGGCAGGAGGTAGAGGAAGGGGCTCCCGCAGACAGACTCAGCATCAGGTCCTGGCTGGGTCCTTACTGGTTGTGTGTCCAGGAGCAAGCTGCTAGGCCTCTCTGAGCCTGAGTTGTTCCCCTTCATTCATCAAAAGCACTTACTGAGTCCTTGCTATGCTCCAGGCCCTATTCTAACCCTGGTGACATAGCATGAACCAATGGACTTCATGGTGCTTACATCTTGATAAGGGAGTTATACATGGCGCAGACTACATAAATAAGGTATCTCTGGGCGCCAGGCACTGTGCTAATTGTTTAATGTCTTGTCTCATTCAATCCTCACAATATCCCTGGAGGTTTGTTAACTCCATTTCAGACTACGAGAAACTTGGGCATAGAGAAGATGAGTGTTTACCCAAATGCAAAGCCTTCCAGAATTTGAACTCAGGCCTGTGTGCCAACAGGGCTCTTGTTCTGGTTGCTGACTTGGTATGAGTCACCCCGTGAGGGCTCATGCCATGTGGATGCTAGGCTAGGGGTGTCACCTCCCTTCCCCACGGAAAGCCTTCAGTCTCAACCAAGTAGTCATCCTCCTTGAGACACCCATTCACCCTTTCCTGGGCCCCAGCTGAGTGGAAAATGTGTTTTCTCTGAGGACAGGTTTGCGGAAGTAATGTGAGGGCCCAGAGTTGGGACTGAGGCCAATGTTGGGTGTGCATGGGGAGTAGTGTGCCTGGTTCATATCCTGCCTCTCTCTCCCAGGAGAATCTCACCCCTCATCTCAGATGGGGGATGGTTCCCTCAGGCAGACCTGGGGAGGGGCCTCTTGTTGGCCAAATGCCGACGCACCCTTGGTATCAGAGATTCCCTTTTCATCTCCTGCACTTGCTTTTCTTCCCTGTTGCCACCAGGTGGCAGAAGGAGGCTGTGGAGCTGGCCCACCCGACACTCTGGAGGTTGTCACTTCACCGTCACTTGGTCGGAGTGTGGGACAGTTGGAGCTGGCCAGGACAAGGGTTCTACCAAGTGTCTCCTTCCTTGTCTCCACCTCAGTCCCCAAGGGTGCTGGCCCTCCTCCCAGTCCTGGCTCCCATTCCCAGAAGGATGATGGTGAAATCCCCAGTGAGATGCTGTGTCCACCCTGGGCCAGGAGGGTTGCCCAGCGGGGCTAGGGCCCTCCCACCCTGCCTGTGCCCTGTCTCCTTGAGGCTGGCATCTCTCCATTCTGGGTCTTCATTTCTCTAGGCTGGGCTGCTCCAGAGGTGGTATTGGGCAGAGAACAGAGGAGCAAGGACCAGGGAGGTCGGCTGTTGGCACAAACCCCAGGAACCACTCGTCAACAGGGGGCACGAGAGATGCCCGAGCCCGCCTGCCCTCTGTTTGCCCGACTGCCTGTCTCTTCCATGCCGAGGTTCCACGTCCCATCGCTGTCCCCTGTGCCTCCGTCTAGCGTTCCTGTCTCTCCCTCATCCTCTCCCCTTCTCTGTCCCCGACCCCCCCCCCCAGTCCTGCCCTCGATCTCTTTCTGTTGCCCCCAAACTAAGCCCGTCCGCCACGCGGCCCGGGAGAACCGCCGCCGCCTTCGGCGCCCTCCGGCCCCCCTCTTTCACTGGCTGCTCCCGGACCCGTGTCACCGCCCCTCGTCAAGCCCCGCACTTCCTGCTCCTGGTGCTGTGGGTAGAGAACGCGGGCACTCCGGCGGGGGAGGGCTGGGGGCGACTCTGCTTCCCTCCGACCTCGCAGGCGCCCTGGGCCGGGCAGTCCCCGGGGCTGGGGGCGGGCAGACTCCCGGGGCGCCCGCGTCCCCGCCCCTGCCCCTGCCCGCCGGGCGCCCGCCGGATGGGCTGCACCGTGAGCTTGGTGTGCTGCGAGGCGCTGGAGCCCGGGCCCCCCTGCGGCCCCCAGACCCCGGGGAGTCCCTGGACCCTGGAGCGGGGCGAATGCGGAGAGCCCGAGGGTTCTGCCCGCGTGGAAGGGAGACGGCTCCTGCTTCAGGTAGGAGCCGCGGGAGCGCGTTGGGGAGGACGCCCCCAGGCTGGAGCGGATGGCTGGCAGAGCTCAGCTCACCTGGGACAGGTAAGAAGGCAATACACTGCTGGTCAGGGCTCGGGAAGTGCAGCAAGGCAGGCGCTCAGGGCGGCGGGGTGGGACCAGGACCAGGTGAGGCGACAGCCAATTAGGTGGAAGGCTCACCTGCATCGCTTGTGCCTTTGGGAGGAGGGTGGTGTGGGATCTGACCCCTAAAAGGGCAAGTCGCTCAGATGAGGGTTGGGAGCCGCCCAAGAGGGGTCAGGACTGAAATGCTGTGGCAAGGCACCGAAAGGGTTAATGTCTTCTGAGCTGGTCTATGGGGCAGTTGTGACTTGTCCCTAGACCAGAGCTCTGGAGTAGGGAGGGAGGTGGCCTTCTGAGCCAGAAGGGCTCCCCCAGAGTAAGGACTGCCCCAGGACGGTGGGGACAGCTGGCCCCTCACCCCTCATTCTCTGTGTGTGGGAATCTGACCCTGATGGGGATGGGCCTGAGCTGGGAGCAGGTGTCTGTTCTGGGTGAGGGGTGTGTGTCGGGGAGCCACCAGGCCTGGGGTAGGTGTGGGCACCAGATTTCCCCCAGGGAGAGGAGGAGGTGGCGCTGGGGTCACCAGGGACAGGATACCTCCTCTCTAGGCTTCTTGTATGATCCTACCCGCTTCCCTGTTGGGGCTGGAAGTTGGCAGCATCCTGAGATTTGCCTGCTGCATTGTGGTTTGGATTCTGTGGGTATCTTACATTCCTCCACCTGCGGCACAGAGATGGGGTGACCCAAAGGGGCCCTGTGAGAGCCGTAGAGGATCCCATGCCACCCCCTTGCTCAGGGGAAGCCTCTGAAACCAGACGAGACTGTATGCATGTGTACGTATGTGCAGTGTGTGCCCAAGAGAGTCCTCTGCCCACTTGCTTGGATGCTTGGATGTCCTCAGGGCACAGACAGGGGCATGTCTGTGACCATGGTGCACAGTGCCAGGTGCAGGATGGGACACCGCAAAAGAATGCGACACCTTCACAAGCTCCAGCACCAGTTGTTATCTCAGGGCCCACCATGGGGAGGGCCAGGCCTGTTGGGATGTGTGTGTCGCCTGAGCCTTCAAATGGCTGTTGTCCTGGGTGTCATTCAGATGGCGGCCTGAGCCTGCCTTAGGGCCTTGGGGAGACGGGGGTGAGGCCTGGGGATGTGAATTGGGCAACCGGAGGGTGGTTTCATGATCCCTGCAAAGGACCAGAGGGCTCAAGGAATGGGAGTGACATGGCAAAATTCCCAGACTATGTGCCCCTAGGGGTCATCAGGACACCTCCTGCCTCTAGCCTCATGGACTCTCCCCTGTCCTCGAAGGGGTCAAGGGAGGTGAGGTCACAGTGACCCTTCCTGATCTGTTCCTATACCAGATCCTTCCCTCTGGGAATCTGAGGTTGATTTCTATATTTTGGGGTTGGTGCAGAGAACCCTGGCAGGGACACCTAGATTTCTGTTGAGAGCTCCTGCCCTCTGACTGGTAAAGCTCCAGGTGGGGGGCTGAGGCCATCTAGTTCCTAGTTTCCTCTCCCACCTCTCACACTTGTCCCCAGGCCCTCCTTGCTCTCCAGTCTCAGTCGAAGCCTGAGGCTGTGGTAGACCCCCTTGGCTCCCCTGGTGTCCTGCCTCCTTAGCCCCACACAGCCAGCTTTGACATGGGGGTGACTGCTGGGCCACGCGAAGGTGGGCAGACATAGAAACAGGTAGTCGGGGTTGAGATGGAAGAGGAAACCAGGGTGCTGGAGGTGGGTGATCAAGGGAAGAGGGTGGGGAAGGGTGTGTGTGTGCTGGTGTGTGACAGTGGCAGGGACAGGGATGGGACAAGTGTCTGTCCGCATTCGGATGAGCTGGTTTCCAAGTGGCCTCTTGAGAAAGCCTGTCGCTCACCTGTGACTCACTCCCTGCTTTATCTGCAGGGATCAAACTCCATCCAGTCTGCATGCCAGCTCCGCTCCAGCTAGGGATGCTTTGCTGGTGGTTGTCTCCCTTCCTGGGGCCCCATCCACAGTGCTGCTGTCAGGAGACCTCAGTGGCCCAAGAGACAGCAGTTTGCACCCTTCACCTAAGGCCCTCCTGGAAGAGGCGTGACACCCACGTTCTTGGGGTGGATACGTATCTCCTGGGCATAAACCCCTCAGAAGCCAGGGCGCAGCAGCTGCCCAGCAGCTGAGCTGCCAGCCAGGTCACTCTTACTGACAGTCCTGCTGCAGACACACCCCCATTCCTGCCCCAGGCCCTTCCACAGGCCCAGCTTCTGTCCCTGAGCCACAGCTGGGCTCTCATTTCTTGTGTCTGCTCTCAGCCTGGCTACTCTCCCCTCCCCTCAGGACAGCCCTCTCCTGCCCAGGCCTTACTTCCCTCTTCCCCTGCCATGCTGCCCACTCGTCTTCCTAAGCGGACTGCCCTCCTTTCTCTGTGCGGCTGCCTTGTCCCCCCAGCATCCATTGTCTGCACCTCTCTCTATCCCTGGCTTTAATTTGGGTCCTGCTCTTCCTCTTGGCTTTGAGGTGCTTTCCTTGGCTCCCAAGCCTCTGAGCCCATCACCTGGTTTGGAGCCTCCAGCTGTGGGACCTGTCCCTCCCAGGTGGCCTCTCCTGGTCCCATGACTGTCCTGCACTCCAAACCTTTCTTTGGTCCCACATATCAGCCTCAGGAGAAAGAAAGAGGGTGGGGTTGGCATCCCTCCTGAGCCTTCCCGTCAAGCCTTCTCTGACCTGGGTGCCAAGGGGCCTGGCAGGCAGCCTCAGGTGCCAGCTTCACCTCCGTGCCTCTCTGCTGTGTCCAAAGGCAAGTGTGTGCTTGTTGATGGTGGCAGGAGCAGAAGGGAGGAGACCCTGGGCTGCCACCTCCCCTCCCAAGCCAGCCCTGGGGTAACTCTTCTGGGCTCTGCTTCTGTCAGCCCAGAGTCTCACTGAGGTTAGAACTTCTCCGGGGATCAGGCCCTGCAGTCTCCCCTGCATTCTGGTTGTGGGGCCTGCACTGTTTTTGGATGTTCTAGGGTCTAATCTGAGCCCCCTCCTGGAGTTGGATGACCTCCTCTTCCTCTCTCTCTAGTCATGTGGAATCATAGACTAAGAGCTGGAAAGGAACGTGGTCAGTGGTCCTGAGCCTTTTGAGGACACAGATCCCTTTGAGAATTGGATGAAACCTGTGGATGCTCCTGCTGGGGAAAATTGCAGGCACATGTGCACACACACACACATGCACACACTGGTGCCAGCCATCTGGGTTGCAGTGCTGGTGGTTGGGGTTAGAGCCATGGTGAGCCATGGAGAGAGGCCTGAATTGAAAGAGGAGGCAGGAGGGGACCTTTGCTGAGTGAGGACAGGACTGACTGGGGAGAAGGGATGGGACATGGAGGTGTCGTGGAGGTGGGTGAGGAGAAGTGGGAGGGTGAGAATGACTCCCCAAATCTCACAGGGAGGTGGCTGACCAGGCGGCATAAGATATTCCCTCCTGGTGTTTTATTGAAGTGTTTTGTCAATACAGACAAATTAACAAACTTCTCACTGACTGCACATACCCATGTACCCATGTACTCGGCACTCGGGGTCTAGAAACAGAGCAATGCCAGCTCCCAGAAGGCTCCTTGCCCCTTCCAATAGTTAATTCCTGTCTGAGGGTGGTTCCCTGCCTTGACTTCTACCGCCTAGAGCTGCCTGTTCTAGAATGTCTTAGACATGGATTGCTACTTCTTATAAATGGAGCACATCGTATGTATTCTCTTGTGTTTGGCTTCCTTTGTTCAACGTCACAGCTGTGCATTTTATCCTTCTTTCTGTGTGTGGTTGTAAATCCTTCCTTCTCATTGCTGGACAATGTTGCATTGTGTGAGGACACGCTACTGACTTATCCATTCTGCCATTGATAGGCATTCGAGTTGTTTCTAGTTTGGGGCTATTGTGAATAGCGCTGCTAAGAACATTCTCATGCATGTCTTTTGGTGATCACATGTTCTAATTTTTGCTGGGTCTATTTATCCCTCCATTTGGATGGCATCTCTGGAAGACCCAGGCATCTAAGTATCAGGAAAGTCACTCCATAAACAGAGCACATAGCCATCTTGAGGTACCCTGGGGATTAGGAGAAGATTCTCTAGCACCCGATATATCCCTTTGCAGTGATTCTTCTCATCCCACCTGTCTTTCTCCTCTCCTCCCTTCCCCAAGCCATGAGGGTCTCAGGAGGGAAAGGAGGAAGAAGCTCTGAGACTGGCACTGGAGTGAGTGGGGCCAGCTGACCACCTCTCTCAGTCTTGCCTACTCTCCGGCATGCCTAGTCTTTAGTAGGGGCAGGAGTGTGTGAGGATAGGGCCGCACCCTCTATTTCTTTCCTCTTTCCAGAAAGTCAAGAAGCCAGCCACTGCCTCCTTGTTTGATGTATGAACTTGCCAAGGTCTCCTGGCAGAGCCTGATGCCAAGGGCAGGCAAGCTAAGGCAGCCCCCAGAAGGGCAACAGCCTGCGAGTGGGAAGTAGAAGCTGCCATTTGCACAGAGGCCAAGTGGAGGGGAGGAAAGGGAACCCAGGCTATGCCAAGGGTTCAGATTCCCTTGCTGACTGTTTCAGTTCTGACCCTTAACTTTATCTCCACTCTGAGACCTCAGCCCTGGGGTCTTTGGTCAGCCCCTTCCCCTCCTGACCTGAGAAGCCCTAGCGCACAGACTGGAAGCTGGGTCTCCAAATCTACTCGGGCATGGGGGATGGAGGAGTCTTAGGTGTAGTGTTCCTTTCTGGCCGGGAATATGAGAGTGTTGGGGTGTTTCTGATGATGTCTGCTCAAAGTCTGTCTCCACAATCAATCTGTCAGCCTGGGTTTTCAGGGCAGAGTCAAGCTTTAGTGAACTTGGTATCCCAATCACTTAGCAAAGGACCTGTGACATATGCATGTTCAATAAGGGGTGCCCAAAGGATTATGGGAGGAATGGTGAGAAGGGGAGAGGTAGGCTGGGCATGATAGCTCAAGCCTGTAGTCCCAGCATTCTGGGAGGCTGAGGTGGGAGGATTGCTTGAGCTGAAGTGTTCAAGACCAGCCTGGGTGACATGGTGAAAACTTGTTTCTATGAAACAAAACAAAATAACCAAATTAGCCAGGTGTGGTGGCATGCACCTATGGTCCCAGCAACGGGAGGTTGAGATGGGAGGATCATTTGAGTCCAGGAAGTCAAGGTTGCAGTGAGTTATATGATCATGCTGCTTCACTCCAGCCTGGGCAACAGAACAAGACCCTACCATCTCCCCCGCCCCACAAGAAAAAGAATAGAAAAGAAAGAGAGGGGGACAGGCAGAGAGTCCACAGATGGAAGACAAAACCCTGACAGAAGCAGGCACAGTAGGGTAGGAGTGGTGGGCATGAGTGGGCCCGAGTGGCTCTCTGGACCCGGTGAGGCTATTCTGTCTGGGAAGTGGTAGTCTCCCCTTGACCCTGGGCTCCTTCAGGCTCCCCTCAGGAGGGTGCAAGTGTGGGGATGGGAGCTGGGCTGAGACAAGCAGGGTCCAACTCAGGCATGGCTGAAAGTCATATGGGGATGTTGGACGAAGTCAATTGACAGCAGGACTTTTGGGGGTGTGAAGAGTGTGAGAAGGAACTTCAGAGCTGGGGCTGGCAGTGGTGGTGGTCACCAGGAGGCTGGAGGGGCTGTCCTCTGGCCTCTGCCCAGCTCCTCTTGATATCCTTGCCAGTGCTCCTCCCCCCCAACCTGTGGGTGTTCCCATCGAGTCTTATTTTACCATCCCCCATCTGCCATGGCCAAAACCGAGAGGAGTCCAGAATGGCCTGGAGGGTCTCCTTAGGGCCTGCTGACCCAGCCTGGTGTCCAGTGCTCCATGGCCCTGGTGCCTCTGGGTAGAGGCTCTGCACTGGGGCAGTCTCTCAATTCCCATCTCTGCTCATCTTTCAGCCCCTCTGCCTCCCCCACCCCCAGTCTTTCCTCCTCCCTCCAGCCTTGAGCCATGCACTTTTCCTCTCCCACTGTCCACCCTTCTGCCCACACACCCTCTGCCAAGCCTGGTGCACACCCATGTCCTCCCCTCAAGTGAGTCTTTGTTCTCCCCTGGGAGGTCAGCATGGAAGGCAGAGGGTCAAACACACCATCCTTAGACACTGTGCCCGGGACCCTGAAAGGCTTGTCTTATACAAGCTGTCATCTGGTTCTAGGGCAGGGACTGGCCTGTTCTGCCTGGGGCAATCTGGAAAGCCCTGCCAGAGGAGGCAACATTTTGAATAAGTTCCTAAAATATGAGTAGGAGTTCACCTATACAGAGGAGAGTCAAGTCTACTCAGTTAGGCCCAGAAATATGTGTAAAAGCGTGTAATGTCCTCAGGCAGTGGAGTAGTTAAGTGTGGATGGAGAGTGGGATGGGAGGGGAGAGGCAGGATCAGAAGCTAGAAAAGTGGTGTGTCTGCATGGAAAGGGCCTTGAATGCTGAGCTAGAGTTGGGACTTTAGGCTTATCATATGGACCGGAGAGCCCCTGGGAGACTCAGCCAGGGAGGGCTGGACATTTTAAACTCTCCCTGCCTCAAGGTAGAAGATGGGTGAAAGGTGGGTACAGGGCGACTGGAGCAGCTGGTGAGTCTCACATGGCTGGACCAAATGAGGATGAGTGTGTGGGAGGAGGAGGCACCGTGTCTGCTGTAAGGTCCCCCTCTCTCAGTGGACCCCCCGGAAGTTGGTTCTCCTTGCGCCCCCGACTTCACCTCCACACCCCTCACGCCCCAGCCAACAGCCCCAATACCTTGGGCCCGGCAGGCTGGGAGCCGAGCCAGGAACTCACCTAGTGTGCTGGCCCTCTGCCACGTCCTCTTGGCTCAGTTTTATCTGCTACCTAGCCCAGACGTCACTCCCGGGGGGGTTGGCAGGGGACAGGCCTAGCTTTGTTGGGACCCTGAGACCTGGGCCAGGCCTGGCTGCCGTGCCCTCGAATGGTTGGAAGGTGAGGATTGGAGGGCTGAGCAGGGTGCAGGGCAGCTCGGTCACATACCTGGTGGGGGACCGGTGGGGGCAGGGTGTTTGGCTAAGGATGGCAGGAAGTAGGTGATGGGAAGGTGCTGTAAGGCCACACGCTCCTTCCTTTTCTGCTTCCTTTGGTCCAGTATCTCAAGTTGGTCCTGCCCTGGGGAGATGGGGGCGCGTTCATGGGCAGAAGGATCTCTGGGGTCTGTGGGGGGTTTCTGTTCCTGGTCGCCTATTTGTCTTTGTCTGTCTCCTCAGAGACACAAGATGGGATTGGATGAGAGAAGACTTTAGTAGGCGGAATGTCTGATTGAAAGGAAGGAGCCAGGGGAGGCTGGAGAGCCTCGATCTTGTTGGAAGGCTAAGCCTGAGTGAGGCAGAGGGGACGAGAGAGTGGGGGGAGTACCCTGGTCCTCACCACACCCAGAAAGGACCTCAGCAAAGCCAACAGGGAATCCCTGAGGTGAAGCTGGTCTGGAAAGGAGTCTCTAAAAATAACTCCGGTGCCTCCCAGAAAGGGGTCTGCCTTGGTGTCACCACTGCACTTTGCCAACGGCGGGGAACAGCCTACAGGAGGCACAGCCCCAGCAAACGTGGCAAAGAATTTGAAAGCATGCAGCTGGGGCCCTTGTCATTTCTGTTCCCTGAAGCAGAGGGTTTGTGAGTTGCATGCTTATGGTTGTAGCAGGGCCTTGAGACACGGAGAGGGCCAGGCCTTCAGTCCAGGGCATCAGAGGTAGGTTGAGATAGGTGGAGAGGGGTGACCAGCATCTGGAAGGAGGTAGCAGCCTAGGCCTCATGCCCACTTCCAGGCCTGGGCCTGCTTGGTCTGGCCTCCTGGCTTCAGGCTGGTTCCTGGTTGCTGAGGTGAATATGCTTTACCCAGTTAGGTTGGATAGCGTGGTCCTGCCTGGACCAGGGGACCGATTCCATCTGGCCTCTGGCACTCCTCTCTGTTCTACTCTCTGTTTCTCCTTTCTGTTTGAGATGCCTCTGTGCTAAGGGGGAAACTGAGGCATGGGTACACTGGGCTATTGAGGGTCCTGTGTAGGGGCATTAAGGAATTGGTATTGTACTAGTGTCCTCTTTCCCCCTGGACAGAGTCTTCCACCCCAAAGCTCATGCTGGGGGAGGATGGGCAACCTCACGCTACCGCTGATACTAACCTTGGGCGTCCTCTGGGGCAGGTCTGGGCTGGCTGGAGTGTGGGGCAGGGGAGACCAGAGCAGTTGCCAAGCTGCAACACCATTAGGGAATGAAGTTGGAGCAGGAGCGCCTATTTCTGGGCACTGAGCTGAGGCTATCTGTGGGAGGTCAGGCCAGGCCCAGCCCTGCCAGACTGCCCCTGCCTCCATTGCCCCCCCACCAGCTCCCCAAAAGTGCAGCAGCCGGTGGGCTGCATTGAGATGTTTGAGGCACCACTCAATATGCTAAGTGGGGCTAATTTATTCCCTTGCTTCTTAATGGGATTGCAAAGCAGGGGTGGGGAATAGGAGGACAGGTGGTGTTCTGGGGGCCAGGGTGGGGTTTCTCTTTGGCTCTCTTGTGTCCTTCCCAAGACCCCTTGGCTCCCCGTGTGACTTCACACTACCTCCCCAAGGCTTCAGCTCAGAGATGAAGCTGTGCGCTGAGGGAATAGGGACTTGGGGACAAGTCCTTTCTTACTGCTTCCTAGTGGGATGCCGTGGGATGTCTTAGTGACTCTGAGCCTCAGCTTCTTCACCTGTAGAATGGGGAGACCAACATCAGAGCACAGAGCATATGCCAAGCTCTGGGGCAGTGGACAGGCAGCACCTTTGGCTTCCGTCTGCACTCGGTCCTCGTGGGCATCTCCTTTCCTTCTTTTCCATCCTCTGCAGTCTGACGTCCTGACTCTCGAGGTCAGCTGGGGATGGCTGTGGGAGGAAGAGGCTGTTCTGGGAGCTCCTCTCTGGGGTTCAGGCATTGGGGGTGAGGGATGGGGACAAATGAACTCATAGTCTCATGGCAATAAAACCAGGAAGGTTGGTGGTGGAAAAGCATGGCTCTGGAGGTCAGGCTGGTCTGGTTGCAAGTTTGAGCTCTGCCACGGACTAACATTGTAAGCCTTGCTTTTCTCATCTGGAAAATGCGAATGATAGCACCTACCTCGCAGGGTTCGTGAGGGGATTAAGGTGGCTAAGGTATGTAAAGTTCCCAGCACATAGTAGGTGCTCAAGAAACTTCAGTTTCCTTCTGTCCCCAGAAGGGGTTTTTGAGGTCATCTGGCTGACCCCTTCACTTGCTGAGTTGGCCAGGTGCCCACCTCTGAGCCCCTCTTAAAAAGCAGGGCTGGAAATGGGCGAGAGCCCTAGGCATGGGGTCAGAAGTCAATTAGCAAGAATTATAATGAAAGCCTTTAAAAAGAGCCTCACATTATGCTCACCGCAGCCCTGAAATAATCACCCTATTTCACAGAGGCGGAGGTTGAGGCCCAGGAAGGTGGCTTGCCCACAGTCTCTCCACTGTTAGTGTAGAGTTGGATGAGAGCCAGGTCGTAGGGTTCCCAGCGCTCTGCATGTGGCCTATCACCCGTGTCTCCCCCATTCTCCTTCTGCTGAGTAGGACAGGTCCCTCAGCCTGTATGGGGGAGGGGTTCCTCTTCTCAGTGGTTTCCTGGGAGCAAGAAGTCAATGTCAGTCTTGACAGTCTTGACTAATCAGCAGTCCTTCTCCTGGGACCCCATTCCTTAGCCTGGCCTTCGTCCCTAAAGATACCAGCCCCCGGCTCCCAGCCAGACTTGAGGACACGTGAGAGGAATGGGAGGTCTGAGGCGGTCCTCTTCTTTGGGGATGGAGTGGGGTTGGGCCTGTCACCCCCTGACTCAGGTTGGACAAGGAAGCCCAGCTCTTTCCCTCAGTGCCTCCTGCCTGCCCACCCAGGAGGTGACTTTGACCCCAGCTTTCTCCCACCCATGAGAGATGAAGTCCCATCCCCCAGCCCTCAACCCAACTCCCCTCAACCCCCTACTGTCCTTTCCCCCTAAGCTCCTTAGCTGCCTCTGGGCTGTGAGAACAGCCCCCATCTTGCTTCCCAGACCCGCTGACTGGGCATTTCAAGCTCTGGGGTCTCCCCTCTGCCCCTCCTCCTCCTTCCTCCATTTATCTCCCCCTCTGTGAACCAGAGGCCCTTTGTAAAGCTCTTTGTGTGGATTTGAGCTCCCAAGGCCAGGCAGGGGGACAGAGGGACACCCCTGTCCCCTTTTCATTGTCCCCTCTTCCCAGGAGGCCATGTGTGTGTGTGTGTGTGTGTGTGTGTGTGTGTGTGTGAGTACGTATGTGTGCATGTTCGTGCACACCCATGTGTGTGTCCACGTCCCATCCTGGCATCTTTTATATGTAACTTGGGGGGCAGGGAGGGGTCTTGAAAGGATTCAGGGATGCAGAGTGGTCTTTGGAGCCCTGGATCAAGGCTGAGTGACCCCACAGGGAGAAAGGAGGCTGGGCTTCTCTGAGGGGGCCATCAGGCCTGGGAGTGGTGGGGTAGGGGCTGTGCCACTGACTCACCAGCCCCAGGAGTGGGTGCTGTCACCCCCTCGCCACCTCCACCTCGTTGTGATTCTCTCTGGCCCACTGTCTCCCTGTCTGTTTCTCCATCTCGGTCTCTTCTCTCCCTTCTCCCTATCCTTCTCTCTCCACCCCAGCCTCAGCTTCTCCACGCCTGACCCTCTTTCTCACCCAGGCACCTACCTTCCTGGGCGCTGAGAAGAGGTCAGGCAGGCCCCCTTCTCAACATCAATGGTAGTTCCAGGGAGGCCCCTTCAAACTCTGCCCTTCCAGTATTTCAACCTTTCCCAGGCTTCCGCCCTAACTCAGCCCTTCCTGCCCTTCCCCCACTCTTCAGGGGCCTCCCCTGGGGGTGTGGGTGCCATGTCCCCACAGAACCACAGCCTCAGCCATGGGTCCCCTTTACCCCGGCCAGCCTGCTGACACACAGTCTAGAATAGCACTGGGTGGCTGGCTGCCCGCTGGGTGCCTGCTAAAAATAGACCATGCTTGGTGTGTTTCAGGGCAGTCTGGGGCAGAGGCAGAGTCCAGCACTGCCTCTGGTCTTCTCAGGGGACATATCTACTAGGGCCCTAGGGCCTTCCCACCACCCTGCTACAGTCAGAAGCCTGGATGGAGGGCCTGGCCCCAGCGACTCTTGGGAGGGAACTTCTGGCGCTGGTGGGTGACACATGGGCAAGAGAGAGGTTCCCCGATTGCCAGGATCCACCCTGGAGTCCAAACCGGTATGTTCTGAGGGCGGGACTTGAACCCAAGTCCAGACCACGAGACTGGAGGCAGAGACCCTCAGGACTCAGGCAACATTTTTGCTGCAGGTTGAGTGAAGAGACAGATCGCTTTGCTTGCTGTAGGCTCCGGGCATGGCTCCCATCGGGAGCATTAGCTTTCCTACCTGGAAAGATGGATGCTTTCCACAGCTTGGGGCTGCTATTAGGCACTCATTGCTGGGTCTGTGGATGACAGGGTCTAGATTCTTCACGCTGGAGGCCCCATTCCTTTTCAGCTTCCACCCTGGCCCCTCTGTCTATTTCTTCCCAGGCTGTGGCCTGCCCTCCCCAAGTCCAGACCTCTATTTCCACTCTGGTATCCAGACTGCAGCCAAGCTCTCTGTCTGGTGCTCTTGGGTTCTGAGGGCAGAGTTCTTAGGGAAGAGCTGGGCTTCCTGCCGGTGTGGTGAAGAGTGGGGTGAGGCACAGGGGTGAGCTGATGGCTGGACAGGTGCAGTTGGGCTTTATCATTTCCAAGACCCTTTTTTGTTCTCAATTTGTTCTTCCTGTTTAATAACCTCCTGTTCCTGTTTCATGGATGTGCTGTTTCCTCTTTCTCTCTGAGGATGTTAATGGTTGTGTATCTCGCAGTTTCTTCTCCCTGAATCATGCCTGCTTCCTCCAGGCCAACTATGCTGTCCCTGGCTTACCCCGAAGGCCTTCCTCAGATGCCTGGGAACCTGGGTTTTTCAGCTCACTGTTAAGTGGGACAGTCCAGGGCGAATTGGCTGCTCTCAGGTGTCTGACTGGGTGCTTCACTGGGGAAACTCCCTTCTCTATCTTTGGGTCCCTCCTCTTGGGCGTGTCAGATCCCCAGAGAAGCTGATACTCTTCTTGCTGGGGCAGGTACAGGCTGGACTGCCCATCCCACAGGGAGAGTAAACACTCACTTTTCTTACTGTGTGAGTGTCCTGGGCTAGGTGCTGTCTTACTCTCTCTCGGGAATGAACCTCCTGTCTTCTGTGGGGTCCAAGATGAGGTCTGGACAAGGAAACACTTCGGTATTCTACCAGTCTTCCTGGTTTGGGTCCACACTCACCCCTCAGCCCAGGGGTATTTCTGTGTGGTGAACCCAGCTGCTTCTTGGCTGGTACCCAGCCAGCTCAGGGTTAGGCATCTTCAGGGTTGGGGTTCCTACTTGCCTGTTGCTCTCCAGCTCCCAGAATTTTGACACCGTTGTCAATGGGTGATATTCAAATTACTGAACCCATGGTCCCAGGGACCGGGCTTCGAGGTTAAAGGGGTCCCCAGGGAACCCAAGTCCAGACCACAAGGCTGGAGGCCCAGATCCTCTGGCCTCAGGCCCTGTTGTTGCTGCTGGAATCAGCCCTTTCCTTGCTGACTTGAGGGGAGGCCCAGAGACCCAGGGCAGGGGCTGGCACGCAGGGCTTGGGGGTGTCCCAGCAGCTCTCCCACTGGAGCAGAGGTACTTTGGTTGGCTGTGCGTGCTGCTGGACACCCCCTTGCACCTGTTGGTGTTTCCTCTCCTTTTCTTCCTCCTGGATTTATGCTTCAATTAAAAAAAGAAAAAGAGCCCCTTTGCTGCTGTTTTCGTGTGGTTTTGAGAGGAAGCAAAAGTAATCATGTGTGTTCAGTTGGCCCACTGCCCCGAAAGGATCCACCTCACTTCTCTGGACTCGGCCCCCTCATCTGCGAATGAGTAGCATGGTGGGGAGGCTGTGGTTTGGGAGGCGGGTGGGAGGATGGCTTCTCTCCTGTCTACCCCCTCTGATACCTAAATGTGAGGTCCTCTTCCACACTTTCCTTCTTTGATCAGTAGTCAGGTGGTCCTGAGGCTGTTGATAGGATGATGAGGCGTGAAGCCAGCTTGAAAACAGCAGAAGGGTGGGAGGTCAGACATCAGGAAGCACTTCCCAATCAGCCAGGGAGGTGAAGCCAGAGAACAGATGCCCCCAGGGAGGTGCTGAAGCTTGAGCCCTGCCGCCTGACCTGATCCTGTGATTGAAACTGATGTTTCTTTTGCTGACTTCTGTCCTCTTTTCATCAACAGAAAGCTTTTCTCCTTAGAAGGCAAGTCCCCCTTCTGTGAGGCTAAGGAGCAAGCCCCCTGCGAAGGGAAGAGGTTTGGGTGGGAGGGGCAAAGCCATGAGAAGGTCTGAGGGCCTGGAAAGAGATCCAAGGTGGAGAGAAGCCCCATGAAGCTGCCTCTTTCGTGCCCAAGCCAGGAGGGAGAGGGGGGGCTTTCTCCAGGGAGACAGGGTGCTCCTGGAGGAGGATTAGGGGCGCTTCTTATCTCCAGGGCAGCCCCCAAACCATCATCTCCTTATAGTCAAGGTGACATAGACAATGAGGAGGCAGCCTCATTCGCTGCTTTTTTGCATCAGGGCCACCTGTCAGCACAGTCACTTGGGGTCCACAAATGGCCAGGCAGTTCCTCTTGTATGTACTTTTCTCTTTCTGGGGGTACCAGCTCTCCCTGCTTCCATTCTTCCCTACCCTCGTCCCTCCTGCCTCATCCACAGGGTTCTGGCCTTGTCCCTCATCCTCCAGGACACCCACCTTGTCCCCTGGGGGGCACGTCTTGCTGTGTATCTGTGTATGTTGTACATCTTTCCAGGCCATGCCTGCTTCTTTCCTTTGGCCCCATTAACAAAATGTGCCCATCCCCTTTCTACCCAAGTCCGGGACTCTCCTTGATAACTTGAGGAACAGGGCAGCATTCCATCAGCCCCTAGGGGACTCCTCCCTGATCCCAAGTTGCTGTCCAGCCCCTCCTCCGTACCCCATTCCACATCCTCAGCCTGTGTACCTTCGCTCTGCTTCCCAAAGACAGAAGATGATGTAAGGCAGGGAGACGGGCTGGCGGGCTGGCGCTCGACTAAAGCTGGTCTGAGTGGCCCAGAGGAGGCCTGGTTGGGGAAAGCGTTCGAAGGGAGGGACGCAGATGTCCACATGGGAAGCGGCCTCGTTCTCCAAGGGGTCTAAGATGGCCATGGATGGTGGGAATTTGTTTCGATCTCTGCAAGAGAATTCATGCAGAGGACTCCCAGCTGAGTGAGATCAGAGATTTGGGGACTAGGGGATCGGGACTTTGGATACTGAGATTTTAAGCGGAGTCATGGAAAACTGAAGACTTGGATCTCACTTGGTGTTTAGAAGAGGAGCAAGGGGGAATAGTAGTATAAAAACTGTGTGGTGCCCCATTGGAAGTCCTACCCGTTGTCTAACTTGAGTATTTTCTGCTTTAGTCCTGGTCCATTTCCTCCCGTTTGTCTTCATTTGGTCTGGGGGTGCTCAGGAAATCATTGCCGCACTTCCTCCTCTCTTTTCTCTGATGGAGAGGCATCCTCTAACTCCTGTCTCTTCTTGGGTCCAGCCTTTTCATGTGCCCCCATTTCACCCCTCCTCTGGCCTGCCTCCAGCATCTCCTAACAATGCTGTTTTGGCCTCGTCCTGCAGGGACTCCTGGCTCCTCTCCCTCAGGCATCCATTCCCTGGACAGTGTGTGGACTGTGTGTTCCAGACAGGGTGCTCTGGCCGAGGGCTCTGGCAGGGAGTGTCTGTCTGGTGGGTGTGGGGCAGGCAGTGTGCGGCTGGCAGACCCGGGAAGGGTTGTGGGTAAACCTGACCAGGGCACCCCTGCCTGCCCCAGGTCCTTGGGATATTTTTTTACGGTAGCTTCTGAGGGCACCTTGGTGAGTCTGGTCAGGGGTCAGGTATTTTCACATTTCATTTGATCCTTGCCATTTCTCTGAGAGGTTACGATCCTGATCTTCATTTTAAAGAGGAGGAAACAGAGGCTCGGAGTAGGGAAATAATCTCCCCAAAGTTGCCAAGCCCATAAGGGCGAGGACGAGGATTTGACCCTGATCTCTTTGCTGGCTTTGAACCTGGATCTTTCTCTTTGGGCGGTGAAATTAGGGACAATGGAGGTGATGCTTCTTAGACATTTTTCTCCTGGCGTGATCTCAACTGCTCTGGGAGGTAAGAAAAGCAAATGTGGTGGTACCCATTTTTCAGATGAGGTCACTGAGGTTCTCAGAGGTGTTGTGCCCCAAGCTTATCCATCCACAGGGCTGCCTGGGCCTGGCTGGGGTGGGGCCAGGCTGCCCAAGGGAGGCTGTGTCAGAGAGCTCCTCCTCTCTGGTCTGCCTGGGGCTGAGCCTGCCCTGTTCTGCCCTAAAGCTACCAGACTGAGCGATCAGGGAATGTTCCAGAAGCCTGAGTCAAGTGGATCACAGAGGGGGACTGAGACCCTTCGGGGTGGGGGAAAGAGGAAGCCAAGTTGTACCATTCAGTGCAAGGAGGCCTATAGCCTTGATTTGAGGGAACGCAGGGTCTAGCCAGGGTGCACTGAGGCACCATCTCTTTCGGCTTCTGTGGAGCAGGGAAGGACTCACACCTGGGTGGGCTTGACCTGACCTTGCAGTGGCCTCTTCCTAGTCAGGAATCAAGAGCTGAGACTCAGGGTGGATCCTGACCACGGGCTGTCGCTGGGCCCTTGGGGGTCTCAATTCGTACTCCCCTCTGAATTGGTCCCTTCAGTGCTCTGAGCCTGGGAAGGCAGGGGTCCCTGGTAGACCCGAGGCCTGTTTGCTTCTGGATTCTCAAGATGAGGCCATGTCTACCTTGTTTCATGCCTTGGTTTCCCTGACTGCTGCACGTCATGCATTCTCTCCTTTTTCTCTGATTCCATAACCTCACCCTGTGCTGGCCCTTCATTGCCCCTAGCTGCTCTTTGTGGGAGGATCGGGAGTCTTTCACCTTCCTCCGCCTTCTTTTCCTCCCTCTGGCCTCCGACCCTTCCGCTTGGCTTGTCTCCTTCTCCACTCTGGCATTCGCTCTCTTTTCCTGTCTCTGATGCCTGGTCTCAGCCCCATTGCCTCTTCCGTCTTGGACTGTCTCTCCTGGAGGCTCCATTTCCTTCCTCCTGTCCTCATGTCAGTCTTGGGATCCACCTGGAGTCTGCCGGTGACCTGGCTCCTCCCTGCCCCTGGTGCTTCTCATGATTCCCTGGATGTCTGCAGGGCAGAGGCTCGGTGGAGCGTAGGCTGAGCAGGAAGCTGGAGAGGCCTGGGGTCTACTTTCCTGGACCCCTCCTCACCCTGCAGAAACAATTGTCTGAGAGTGGGCCCAGGAGAGGAGCCCAATGACATGACCCCCAGGAGAGGGGTGGGGTGGCAGGGGGTTGATGGAGGGGGGTTGTTGGGTGGACCGACCTGAAGTGAGTGGAGACCTGATTATCTGTCTGTATCTGCCTGTCTCTCCCTCCTGGTGTCTGTAGCTATCTGCCAGTCACTGTCCCTGTCTTTGTCTTTTTGTGTCCTCTTGCTTCCTAGGGGGAGTATCAGTCCAGCTCCCCTCCCGCTGTGCCTCCCAACCCAACCACCCTCTCTGTCCAGTTCAGGGGCAGACCAGCCAGTGGGCTGGGTTCCCAGGAAGGGGAGGGGGCTGTGGTGGGGGTGGGCGGGATGGGGGGTGAATGGTAATTGTATTAGTTAGTGCTGATGCCATGGGGCTTCCCAGGCCAGCCCTCCCTGCTCTCCCCCCTCCCCCTCCTTCCTCCCTCTCTTGCACTCTCTAATTCATCTCGTTCTCTCCCCCAGTTCCATCAGAATCAATTAGACAGTGCCTGCTTTAATCTCATTGAGGGAGCCTGGGCTCAGACCCAGCACCGCGCTCCCAGGTCTGCAGTCTCCATGCTGGGCTCTGCAAGGAACACCCCGGGGCAGAGGAATGACCAGGATGACCTCAGGGCCCCTGCTCTTACTTCCCCACCCCAGCTGCTCTGGCCTGCCCAGGGAGGGGGTCCTGTGGATCGATACCCACTGTCACTCCGGGCCTGTCCCCACCCCACCCCCACCCACCGTTTATCATGTCAGATGCTGGGTAGTGATGGAAGTCCTTTGGAAAGGGGCCCAGAGGACCCGAGACTCTCTGCCTGGAGAATAGAGGGGGATGGGGTGGGGGTGGGGTGGGGATGGGGGCTTGCATAATGAGCCTCTGGGTTTGAAGGCATTCATTGTACAGAAGAGAGTGACCAAGCTGTTCTCCTTCCCCAGTCAAGAAAGATGTAGGGGAAATGGTCTGGAATTTGAGAGGCGGGAGGGAGGTTAGGTATCAAGAGGAACTTCCTGTCTGTCAGAGATCAGAGACTAGTGGTGGCCCACGGGAGAATGAGAGCTTAGGGACTCACTTCCTTGGGATATTCATGAGGGGAGAAACAGGTCCTGCCTTTCCCTTCCCCCTTCCTGTCTTCTCTCCCTCCTTACTGTTCTCTGGCTGTGGTGCTGTGCTATGGAAAGCCATGGCCCAGGAATGGGGTTCCCTAGCCACTCTGACACTGCTGCTTCCTAGCTGTGTGACCCCTGGCAAGTCCCTTCACCTTTCCGGGCCTCAGTGTCCTCCTGTAAATCAGGAGTTTGGGGAGGGGCTGGGTCTCTTTCAGGTGTAACTGAAATTAGTATAACATTGGTGAGCTGCTTCCGAAGAGAGACAGGGGGGCTCTCAGGGAGTGGGTGGAGTGGGGGTGCAGAAAGACCTCATGGCCCTGATGGCAGTGGCAGCAAGAACCCTGAAAATGACAGTCCCCACTGGCTCATAATCCAGCTGCAAGAGGGAGCTGGTAGATTTGGAGATAGGAACGGCCTGTCCTCCCTCCCTACCCCCTTTCTCCCTCCCTTCCTTTTTCATGCAGTTATTAAATCAACTTATCAAGGGAGCATGCTTACCAACCACATGCCAGGCCCCATGCAAGTTTCTAGAGATGCAGCCATGAGCCACTGACGAGTCCTTTAGGACTGGCATTGTAGTGGGGCTGGGAGAGGCAGGGAAGAAGTGAGCAAATGTATCGATGGCTTGAAGTGCTAGGGAGACATGAACATAACACTGATGTCACACAGAGTCCGGGCTGGAAGGAATCCAAAGGCAGTCAGGGGGTGGTCAGAGGAGACTGCCCTAGGAGCCGTGGACATGGAGTTTGCTTGAGATGGGACCCAGCTCTGCAGGAATCCCTGTTCTGTTGCGTGGAGAAGGGCTGGGTGTGAGTTCTGTGTATGTGGTTGGGCAGTTCACCCATGAGTGCAACTGGGAACTCCATTCCTGGTGCAGGTGCAGAGGGGTGTGGGAACCCAGCCTGGGAGGTGGGACTCAAGAGAGAGCCCCCTGGGAGCCACAGGTAGAGTCACTGTGACTGGGTGAGAGGTGAAACTCGACCTCTCTGGAGGGTGGGTAGAGGCAGGCCAGTGGTGCTGTCCCATCTAATGGAGGAGAAAGGCTGGGAGTCCCAGGGGAGCGGTCTCTGTGCATCTCTCTCGGGGTGTGAAAGCAAGAGCTGGAGCCTCCGATCAGATGCCCGAGCGATTCTCCCCTAACAGGAGCCGCCTTTGTCCCCCTGCAGACAAAACCAGCCAGGGGCACAAGGGCCCTGAGGGCCTGTGACAGAGAAGGCTCTGTGCCTCCCAGGAGCTGGGTAGCCCTCCGCTTGTGACCTGTTGTCTTGTTTCCTGACACCTGTACTGGCCGCCTCTGGGAAGTTTCCCGTTCTGCTGCTGTTCTCTGGGGGAGGGGTAGAGGGGACTCTCCTGGCCCTGGCCTAGGGAAAACTTGGGGAGAAGTGCCCAGCACAGCCCCTCTCTGCAAGCATGGTCTCCATCTCACTGAGCTGCAGACTCCAGAACCTCCTCTAGGCTCTGGGCTGCATGGATACAGGTGGGGTGTGGAGAAGTCATTTCTCTTTCTTCAAGTCCTGTTCAGACCCCAGCTCAGTCTCCCTTGCCAGTCTGGACTCTGCAGCTGAGGAGAAGAGGGGGAGGGGGATGAGCAGGGTTGCCAAGGCTGGGAGACAGGTCCGGAGTCTGTGGAAGCCTGGAGAGTGTCACGTCCCATGGGCAGAGGGACAAGGAGTCTGCAGAGGGTGAGTTAACTCAGGAGGATGGTGACCAGCTCTTCAAAAGCTGTGCTGCAGAGGGAGAAGTGAGGAGCTGAGGGCTGCCATTGGCCACCCTCATGGGAGGCTGCAGAGAGATCTCTTCAAGGGTTCTGGAATGAGGTCCCTCGGGTGACCCAGAGCCTGCCCAGGCTCACCCCATCTCTCCCTCACTGCATGCTCTGGCCTCTAATATGTGGTTCCCTGTTTCTGAGCATCCACATCTGGTCCATTAGGAGGAAGCTTGCATCTCTGGCTGACGCTCAGGGCCTGAAGGAGAGCCCAGAGAGAGGGAAGGTGGACTGAGCATCTACCAGGTGCTGGATGCAGTTTCGGGTGCTTTGATTGCTTCGAGGGCGAAAGGGGATCGAGATTAGGAGGAGACCTTTGGAATTGGACCTCCCCCCCAACAACTTCCCCACTCCCATACACAAGTTTTGGTGAAAGAGGAAGCAAAGAGGGACCTTGCTAGAACCTTCTAGGAGGTTCTGGAGTGGCTTTTGGAAGGTATAGGGATCCTGCAGCTGTCATCCTCAGGATTCTGACCTCCCCTGGTGATGAAGACAGGATAGAGGACTTGGGGCAGGGTGACATTGACCTTCAGGAACTGAGACACCTGGCATGAAGCTACATGGGGCGTGATGCGGTCAGAGGCAGGCGTGGGGAAAGCGAGGAGACCTCCTAGCAGTGACAAGCCTGGCTTCCTGCCCTGTAAGCCTGGACTCCTCCTTCTCTTTGGAGGGTCATTGACTTAAGGCACCTCCTGCTGGTCAGTGGCTGGAAGTGAAGGGCTCTGTCCTGCTGACCTACACATTGAGAAGGGTTATATCCAGTCATTGCTTCCTTCCCTCCTTTCTTCCTTCTTCTATGTTTGTTGAGTGTCTTTCATGCCCTAAGTGCAGAAAAGACTAAGAATTTTCTTAAGAAAAAGTCATCTTGCTGGGTATGGTGGCTTATACCTGTAATCCCAGCACTTTGGGAGGCAGAGACGAGACGATTGCCTGAGTCCAGGGGTTTGAGACCAGCTCGGGCAACTTGGTGAGACCTCGTCTCTACAATAAATATATAAAAAATAGTTGGGTGTGGTGAAATGAAACTGTAGTGCCAGCTACTTGGAAGTCTGAGCTGGAAGGATCTCCTGAGCCCAGCAGGTTGATGCTAGGGTGGCTGTGAGCATGCCAGTGCACTCCAGCCTGGGCAACAGAGTGAGACTCTGACTCAAAAAAACAAAAACAAAAAAAGTCAACTTGTCTTCCTCTCTCAGACTAGGCAGGGCCAATCCTGTCTGAAGAAGTTCCTCCTATTTTACAAGTCCTACAAGTGACTCCTTTCAATTACATTTTGTCCCACACACTATGGATTACAGCCCATTTCCCCCTGTCTCAGGCCTGATCTATTTCCTGTGGGACCAGGGTGGGGAGGCAATGGAGGCCAAAGGCCCCTCTGTAGGCCTGGAACAGGATTCAGTAGCACCAGATGCTTTGCTGGGGACCGTGGGCATGAACAAAGGCCTGCTTGAGATTGGCTGGCTTCCATGAGGGGTTCATACTACCTCTCCACCTACATCCCTGGTGTCCCCTCCAGCTTTCATCCAGAGTGCTTGTGGTGGTGATGTTGGCCCCCCTTGCTGGGCAGGGGGTTGTTAAGTGCTGAAGGACCCTGATGATGCCTGTCTTTCCACCCCCGCTCTATCCACATGCCATCAGGAACCTCTTCCTTTGGGTTCTTGCCAGGGAGGCAGTCAGGGAGGGATTCTCACTAGCTGGGTTCTCCTCCGAAGTGCTGGACCCTCCTGCCTTTTCTCTGGGTGGGGAGCTGAAGGGGGATGGGCAGGCTTGGGGAGTCTACTGGGGGAGAGGCTGAGAAGCTCTCAGGTCCTCAGCCTACATACTGGAAAAGAGACCCCAGTTGGAGTGGGGGAGGAAGGGATCAACAGGGAGGCAGCATCATTCGGAAAAAGGGCCCTGACATGGTGCCGGGCAGCCCAGGCCCCGGGATTTGTGGGTCGTGGAGCGGGGGAGGGGTCTGGCCGGGCTCCAGTGGCTCTTGCAGCAGAAGAGGCCCTGTGGCAGCTCCTCCGCCCCTCTTCTCTTGAGCTTGGCTGGCTGCCTGCCCTCCCACTTTCTCTGCAGCCAGGGAACCAGGGGCAAAGTTGGTGCCGCCCCTCAGCTCTCCATAGTGTCTGCCTGTGGGTCTCTGCCTATGGGTCTCTGCCTGTATCTCTCTGTCTTTGCCTAACTCTCTATTTCACTCCCCTTCTCTCTCCAGAGTCCAGTATTTCCACCTCCCCTCTCTTTTCTTCCTGCTCCCTCTTTCCAGGGCCCCAATACGATGACCTCAAACATTATTCTCGAGGGGCCCCCATCCTCTGTTCACCTGAGCACAGTGAAGCAGGGCAGAACCCCCGACCCAGTGGAGGTCGTCAGGGCAGGAGAGAAGGTGAAAGATAGGAAGTGGAGGCCCTGGACCCTGGGCAGCAGGATGCAACCCTAGCCCGCAGGTGCCCCGCCAGCTCTTCTCTCTCTGGTGGGGGCTCTTTGGATGCTCTGAGCCCAGTCGAGCACTCACATTTTGAATTGGCTGGAGAGAGCTGCTGGCCTAGGAGGGGTGTGGCAGGGTCAGAGGTTGGAGGGAGGAGAGGGACTTGGTCCAGGATGTGCAGTGCAGTGTCCCACGTGCACGCTGGGTACAGCGATGTTTCTGCTTCCGTGGTGGAAGCCGGTGGCCGCCGTTTAAGTTAATCACATTATGCCCTGGGGAGCAATATGGGAATTGGAGTGAGTCTGGAGGGAATCCACTCACGCACACGCGCACGCTCGCACACTCACTGCAGCCTGGAGCACAATGCCGCCGCCCCCGCCCAGGCTCCCGCGCCCGCTCCTTCCTGGCAGGTGGACGCCCCGCGCCCCGCGCCGCCTCCCCCGCCCGGATCCCCGAGCCTCGGAAGTTGCCGGGGTGCCTGCGCCCGCCCCCCAGCGCGCCCAGGAGGCAGGCGGCGGAGGCTGTCGCGCCGCCGGGGGAGGAGAGAGCGAGCCGCGGAGGAGGTCCCCCGGGGTAGCAAGCGCCCGGTCGCCGCCCGCACCCCCCGCGGGGGGTTCCTGGGGGATGGAGCCAAGTCCGGGCCGCGCCGCGAGCCCCCTGCCCCGCTCCTTCCGCTAGAGGGGGCAGGACACTCGGGCTGCTCCTCTCAGGCGGAGGATCGGGAGACCCCGGGCCAGGAGACTCGCCTCCCGCCGGTACCCCAGCTCCGCGCCCGGGAGCAGAGCGTCCTCCTCTCCCGACCCTCGCGCCCCAGGCGCCCACTCTCGGGGCAGCATGACTCGGCTGAGCTGGTGCTTTTCCTGCGTGGTCCGCTGGGGCAAGTACCTCTTCTCCTGCCTCCTGCCCCTGCGCTTCTGCCTCCGCAGCCAGGTAAACGCCCTCTGCCACACCTGGCCCCTCCGGCCCTCCGCCCCTCCCGCCGCTCCGGCCCGGCGGCCTCCTGGGATCCGATTTTTTATCACCTCAGTGCCTTCGCCAGCCCGGCTCTCATCAGAGTTTGGGGAGTTCCACCTGTGCTGCGAGGATTCAAGAGAGGGAGTAGCTGCCCCTTCCCCGGCACACACCCCTGCGCGCTTGGGTTTGGGTCAGCACTCTGAAGGACAGCGCTAGAGTCTGTGGGAAGACGGCGGATTTGGGGCACAGAGGAAGGCTCCTGGGGCTTGAGGCTTCCCCTGTCAAGTTTCTGTGGACGAGAAGGTGGGCTCCTGGAAATGTCCCTCACTCCAACCCCCAGAAAGCTTCAGAGTTAAGGCAGGGAGGCAACCAAGTGAGGTGGACACCGAAGTGAAGGACTAGAGGACGTCAGAGGGATTTCCCACCTATTCAGGAGGATGGAGGG
>CAUYQG010199855.1:0-10306 GCA_963574415.1 Tarsius wallacei | reverse complement strand
GAGACCTCATCTCTACAATAAATCAAAAAATTAGCCAGGCGTGGTAGTGTGTGCCTGTAGTTCCAGCTACTTGGAAGGCGGAGGCGGAAGGATCCCCGGAGCCCAGCGGGTTGAGGCTGCGGTGGCCGGGAGCAGCCACTGCACTCCAGCCTGGGCGACGGAGAGAGACTCCAAGTCAATAAATAAATAAATAAATAAATAAATAAAAAGCAGAAACCATGAAAACTTCATGAATTCTGTCCAAAATGCAATAGATCTAGAACTGAAAAACAAAAGGACAGACACATAATACAGGTATTTTTATTCAAGTGTACTTTTTTTTTTTTTTTGAGTTGGTGTCTCACTCTGTCGCCCAGACTGGAGTGCAGTGGCCGCTCCCGGCCACCGCAGCCTCGACCTGCTGGGCTCCGGCGATCCTTCTGCCTCAGCCTTCCAAGTAGCCGGAACTACAGGCGCGTATACCCTAATTTTTAACCTCTAGGACTAAGACATAAAATACAGTGGGCAAGAACAGACCTAGCTTCCATCTTGCTTCCCTTCTTATCAGTAAATATTAGTGCTATACATAGAGAATAAAGTGTTTATTACTGAAAAAACACATGGATATTGCAGAGTTACATTAATAGTTGTTTATTGCATAAACATACTATCAAATAGGTCTAAAATACAAACTGAAAAATTGATGGTCATAAACTTGTAAAAATTAACCCCAAATTTCCAAATTTGGGGTTTTTTTGTGGTTATGATTTTTCTTTCTTAGTAAAAACAAGTAAGAGGCTTATAGCAATTGATTTCATTTTTATGCTGTTAGTATATCTTTCTAAATAAAAGGGTAATTATGTAATGGTATCAAGTTACAATAAAGAAGAAAGCGAGGATGTCCTTTCCTATGGTCTCTACTTCAATGTATCTCCTTTCAGCTGGCCTGGAGAAAAGCAAGACTCAGTAATGGGGTTATGGAATGTATTTCGGCCAGGTATGGTGGCTCAGGCAGAAGGGTCTCTTGAGCCCAGGAGGTTGAGGCTGTGGTGGACCGTGATCGTGCCACTGCACTTCAGCCTGGATGACAGTAAGACTCTTACTTAAAAAATTTTTTTTTCAACAAACAGATTTCAGTTGGATGATTATTGTATAGCTTGAGTTTAAAAAGTTATGAGAACATTTACTTTTTATATGAGCACAAAATATTTTAAAACTCCAAGGCCTCTGACGCTTCTGAAAAGTGTGCTTATTTACTTATTTTTGTTTGGTAGTTTGTTAACAGAATGGAAAAAGGCAGTCAGATAAATCTACTTTACAATTCTGGCTCTCTCTCTTAATAACTGTGTCACCTGAGGGCAAATTACTTAATATCTCTGAGCTCATTTCCCTTATAATGTGGATAATAATCCCTAATTAGTAGGACTATAGGTGAAATGAGAAGTCCCTGTAGTAATGAGCATAGTACCAGGCATGTGATAGCACATACTATTTACTTAAGTAAATAACAGCTCTCTTTACTTAAGGTCTGCTGCTTTATTCACTCTGATTTCATAATGGGAGTCACTTAAATCACCATTTCCTATAATAAAGTTTCCTGTGTTTGCTTCTTTCAATGTAAATATCCTCCCTCATCAAAAAAACTCATAAAATATATTAGAGGGGGAATATTGAAGGAATTTTCAGTCTGTCTTTCCTAAATGTCATGAAAAGACTTTATGTGTGTAATACTTCCTTGTTCTCTCTGTTGTTAGAGCAATGTTGCACCTGCATTCCTGAATATCCACAGCCAGTTGGGCCTGGGCATTGGTCCTGTTACCCACCCCAACTCCCGTAGGCACTTGAGTTTGCAACCTCTGTTTTAAACACTGAACTTCCCTAGGACATCTACAATTTCATTTTCAAAAGTTGTACCTGCATATAATTTCTTAGAAAACACAAAGCAAGCATGCACTGTTAATCAAATGTGTAAGAATTTTTTAAAAAATTACCTGATGGAATACAGGCTCTTTTACCCTAAGGTAAACCTGCAAAATATTAGAAGAAACACATGTGAATGAAGTGCATTATACAAAAAGGAAAAACCTATCCTAACTACTCTGCAAATCTCAAACCTCCCCTGCTTTCCCCATCCTACTTAGACTTGACTCCACCCACATAATACCAAGCAGATGAGGAGGTATGCCACTAGAGGGCTAGTGCCTGCAGCTGAATCTACTCCTGTGCCAACCCTGCCACGGTATAAAAAATGTTTCAAATCTATGGCGGACTACTCAGGTCTTTTGGCCTCTGCAACAGCTTCAAAGAAGGATAAGGGTGCATGAATATTCATGAGGAGAAAAGAGGTTACCCTGAGAATCCCTAGAGCAGATCTATTCTATAGTAGAAGGAACACTGGACTTAGAGACAGGAGTTACATTTCAAACTCTGGCACTTACTTGCTACATGTCTTGAGCAAGTCATTTAAGCAAAAGACTCATTTTTTCTTATCTGGATAATGAAGAATAATAGTGGTGAGGAATGATAAACTAAAATACCTGAAAGTGTCTAGCACATAGTAGGTGCTCAATAAGTGAAGACATTTGAAACAAATCTCTTGTGCTTGCTTCTTTTTCCAGAAATTTCGAACTCACTCTTCTAAATGCACTCCCAGTTATACAAACCCTAGTTTTAGGCTCCAATGTCATGAGGTGATTAAATTCAATGCCTGTTTAGGAGTTAACATGCATGTAACTGTCCTGCAGGAGCATAATTTTTAAATGATATGGTACAGGAGAATAAAAATTCAAACCATAATCCTGCAATGACTCTCATCACTTAACAAGACAAAGTTCATTTCTTAGCCTGACATTCAAACCCCTCCTCCTGCTTTTCTGTTTGGTCTCACTGCTGTTTTCTTGTCTTGTTATCATCCAAGGCTCCAGAAAGTAGTCCTTCCTCAAATGTACTAGCTTCATGTTTCTGTATCTTTAAACACGTTACTCTTTACTTAGCTCAGAAATTCTCTCTCACTCACTACTCATCTTTTAAGATTCAACTCAAACGGTACCTCCTTCTTGAAGCTTCTATACAGTAGAGGCAAATCATTCACTCCTCTTTCTATAAACATCACTGTCCATGCATGAAGTTTATGGCATTTATTGGGTTGTTTCGTTCTCGGTAAGACTAATATCTTTGATAACAAATATTGGGTTTACATATCTCTATATCCTCACTTAAATGTAGTAATCTTATAAAATGTTATAAAACTTTACAATTTGGCTACAAACTTTCTTATTTCTGGAGGAAGTTTATGCCTTATCAAAAGACCAGATTATTTCCTTTATGCACCCATAGAGCTTTTTAAAAGCATGATGTGTATGAAATATCATATATCTATAATTCTAAACCCCTCCAATTTTTTTTTTTTTTTTTGAGTTGGAGTCTTACTCCATCACCAAGGATAGAGTACAGTGGCACAATCATGGCTACTGCAGCCTCTACCTGCCTGGTACGGATGACCCTTCCACCTCAGCTTTCTAAATAGCTGGAACTATAGGTGCATGCTACCACACCTGGCTAATTTTTTTTATTGTAGAGATGAGGTCTTGCCATGTTGTATAGGCTAGTCTTGAACTCCTGGGCTCAGGCAATCCTCTTGCCTGGGCCTCCCAAAGTGCTAGGATTACAGGCATGAGCCACTGTGTCCAGCCAAGACTGCTTTTAATCTCTGAATTTCCTTACTTGAAAATACTAACTTCCATTTATATAGCTGAACACTATCAGATTCCCATGTTACCAATAAAAGAAATGCAAAAGGGTATGCGTCTTTTTTTTTTTTTGAGTTGGAGTCTCACTCTGTTGCCCAGACTGGAGTGCAGTGGCCGCTCCTGCCCACCGCAGCCTCAACCTGTTGGGCTCTGGCAAACCTTCCGCCTCAGCCTTCCAAGTAGCTGGAACCACAGGCGCGTGCTACCACAACCGGCTTATTTTTTGATTTATTGTAGAGATAAGGTCTCACCAAGTTGCCCAGGCGGGTCTCGAACCCGCGGGCTCAGGCAATCCACTCACCTCAGCCTCCCAAGGCACGGGATTATAGGCTGAGCCACCGAGCCTGGCTAGGGGTATGCCTCTTAAAGACAATTTTTTAAAGGCAAACTATTATGGAGTCTGTACTATGTGCCAGGTGCTAATTTTCACAACTAATATAAAATGTATACTATTCTTAATTCTACAGATAAGGAAAACTAAGGTTGAGAGATTAAGCAATTTGCCCAAGGTTCCAAAGTTACTAAGTAACAATGTTCATCCTAATGCAGATTGTCTCCAAAGTATGTTTCTGACTGTATCATCTCTTAACATACAAAAGGGACTATATATTCTTCACCCTGCCACCAATTCTCTGTATAAACTTGGTTGGCCAGGGAAGTCACAGCCACTCCCTGCACCTTATTCTCTTCTATTAGACTGTAACAAGACTTCATTTCACCTCTGAAGTACTAGGATTCTTTCATGATTAAGCAATATGTAGTTTAGGCAAGGGAATGTGAAAACAAGTAAACAGTGTATATATGCTCTTTCAACCTCCTATTTAACATCTTACCCAAATAAAATCTAGCTTCTGCCTCCATCAATTTACTGCTGACAGTATCCTCATTAAGACTACCTGGTCTTCTAATTGAAAATTTCTATTAGTCAGCTCTCAATCTTCACTTTACTCATCCTTTCAGAGGCAACTGTTATTCATTTTTCACTTCTAGAAATCTTTGTATTTTGTGACTTCAGGCTCTCCGAGCTTTCCTACATCTCTGATGACTTGTACTCAGCTTCCTTTGCTGGCTCCATTTCTTCTACCTAGTCCTCAAATGCCAACATTCCATAGGGTTGTACCCTTGGTCGTCTTAACGGTCTATGCAGTTTCTGTGCCAGTTTTTCTGTTCCCACATTTCTAGCACCACCTATACCTTGACAACTGCCAGATCCACATCTTTGTCCCAGCCTACCTGTTAGGCCTCAGACATCATTAATGTCAGGCAACTCAGCCTCCACACATTTCAAATTGAACTTATCCACCCCCACCCCATGGTGAAAACCTGCTCATTGTCTGTCGTGCAAACGCTGTTCATCCTCCAAGTTTTCTGTCTCGATTAAGGATGTACTACCTATACTGACAGCCAGGCCATAAACTGAGGAGTCATTGTAGAAAAAGCCTTTTAACTCCACTTCTACTCTCTCTACTCAGTGGATCACAAATCTTACAGTTTGTTACTTATGGCAATTTATTTTCTTCCCCATCGTTATACTATTTTTGTCTGAGTCTCGTAGCATGCTAAAGCAAATGCAAAAGTCCCTGAGTCTAGCCTCATACTCCTCTAATCCGGCCTCCATAACCAGAATCATCTTTCTAAAATAATTATGTCTTTCCTCTACTTTAAATCAGTTAATGGCTCCACACTACCTTGAGGATAAAAACGCAAACTCCTGAACATGGCACACAAGAGTCTTTATAATCTCACGTTTGTTTCATTCACTAGACTCATTCATTCACTGCTCCTCACTTACCACCTGCTCCAGTCATATCAAATCTCTCTCAGTTCTACTGGTGGTGAGGATTTAAAGACACAATAAAGGTAAAGTATTCAGTTCAATATCTGCTACATAGTAAGTAATAAAAATGGTAGTTCATTATGCTGTTCCGAGGTTCTCTGCTTATGAACGCGCAATAGTCTGTTTAGAAATGCTTCACCACACTCTTGTCCAGGCGCCTAATGAACTCCTAGTCATCAGTTAAATGCAAGGTTAAGCTCCTCTGTGAAGCTTTCCTTGATCCAATTAAGTAGTCTTGATTGACCCTCCTTTATCGCATCACCGCACAACTAGTTTTCACCTCTTTTACTGTGATATTCAACCGATATTCATCGGTTGATGCAATTCCTTGTTTACATATCTGACTTTCCTAATAGAATCAGTACCTCACAGATAGCAACTGCTTCTTAGTCATCTTTGTATTTCTAGTGCCTGATATGGTGGGTTTTCAATAAATGTTTTTTTAAAATGAATATTTTCTCAACACAAAATGTAACTCATTTAAGGAAAAAAAAAAATGAGTAGGATAGGATCAGAAGTGACTAGCTATCTAACTTATAAGGAGAAGGTTAACTATTACAACAGTCACACTAGACCCAATTCTTGTTTTCAACAAATAGGAACTAATATATAATATATCCTATCCCTTGTTTTTTTTTTAACAAGAGATAATAGATCCATCCACAAGAAAAGTTAATTTTTTCCCATTGCAACTAAATATTTGCTTTTTAACTTTTCCTCTTTTAAAAAAAACAGATTTGTTAAGTTATTTCATTACAGTGGGAAATAACACTTGAACAGGAAATAAACAAGCAATATCTGTCAGTGAGGTATTCTAATTTCATATAAAAGCATTTTAGTTTGACAGCATGAAGCAAAAACCAGAAGTAAAATGTGCCAAACTCTATAACAGTGAACTTACATGCTTAATCTGTGTATAATTAAAATATGACTTACTGTGGTTACTATTAAACTGAATAGAACTAAGGTAAAAAGCAGATGGTAGTTTACTGAGTTCTTGGGCTTGAAACATTCAAACCTTAAAAAAAGAAAAAGAAACATTTTTTAGAATACATAAATAGGAACATAAATAGAATGCCGCTTTAACACTTGCTTATATGCCTCTGTGATCTAGTGATAGCCACCATTTCTTTCCACTAGTATTATTTTTTTATTTTTTCATAATATATAGAGACGAGGTCTTGCTATGTTGTCTAGGCTGGTTCCAAACTCCTGGGCTCAAGCAATTCTCCCACCTCAGCTTCCCAGAGTGCTAGGATTACAGGCATGAGCCACCGTGCCTGGCCTTTCTTCTTATATTCTTATCTTAGAAAATCTGTACTGTCTACATCCTTCAAGGAGCTGGAAGGACTAAGAGTAAACACCTGACTTAAGCTAGGACAATGAAGGGCTCTCTCCTGGAAGTCTACAGTTTGGGAGCCAGAGATTGAATCAATTAAGTATAGAGAGTCGAAGTACAAAGTCATAGATATGAACTCAAGGTCTGAGGCTGATGTTTGGAGACAGCAATATTGAATGAATAAGAAGATGAGTGGGCAGAGACGTAACCTACAGGGAGAGAAAAATAAATCAGAAACAAAGACATGAAGCCATGCAGAGAGGAAGGATGGAAGAATGAAAAAATTGCCCTTTCAGTTTCAGTGAGGTGAGGCTGTACTTCATGCTATTAGGTTTCATATAATTTCCTCATATCTCTACAATAAGTAAATCAATCTAGCTTGAGTAGGTTTCTACATCTTGCAACTAAGAAACACTATTATAGAAAATGTCACCCTATTATAATGATCTCTTTCCTTATCTGTCTCCCAACCAGCCTGTGAATTCCTTGTGTGCAGGAATGAAATATTTTTCCCCCCATAGCTAGCACAGGAAGTATCCAATAAACAAGGAGATATGAACAAATAATTGGCTATCAGTAAGTATCCAACCTTTAGGGACTGTATCTTGGTATAGATAGTAGGAATGTTCTCTCAGTTTACTAATTGGCTGTGGAAATTGGACTGAACTCTTATCTGTAAGGAAATGTGCTTGGAACAGATGCTTTCTAAGATCTCTTTTACCTTCAAATTCTGTGATTTTATGACTTGGAAGATGACTAAAATATTGGGTGGGATATATGTGCTTAACTTTAAATTCTATAAATTTATGGCTTGGAAGATGATAGAAAAGCTAGGTGAGATATTTGTGAATTATAATTACTCTTTTTATTCCATCAATGGTTTGGAAATTTCTGCTTATCATTTCAGATGTCCTCAAAGCAGATTATCTGTTAAGAAACCAAAGGTCTTTAGGAAATCTGACTTGTATTTATTATCATGGTCTATCTACCTATCTATCTGTCTGTCTATCTATCTATCTATCTATCTTGAGTCGGCATCTCACTCTGTCTATCTATCTATCTATCTATCTATCTATCTTGAGTCGGCATCTCACTCTGTCTATCTATCTATCTATCTTGAGTCGGCATCTCACTCTGTTGCCCAGGCTGGAGTGCGGTGGTACACTCACAGCTCAGGAGATCCTTCTACCTTGGGCTTCCAAGTAGCTGGAACTGTAGACACATACCACCATGCCCCACTAATTTTTTGATTTATTGTAGAGATGAGGTCTCACCATGTTGCCCAGCTGATCTGGAATCCCTGGGTTCAGGCAATCCTCTTGCCTCGCCCTCCCAAAGTGTTGATACTACAGGCGTGAGTCACCACACCTGAAGAACTCACTTTATTATATATAGTCACTTTCTTATCTGTCCCCTTCTTTAAACAATGAGCTCCTTGACTCTTTGTATCTACAAAACCTAGTATCATTAAGCTATTTCACAAATGAATAAGCATAAATACAAGCACACAGAAGGCAAGACAGATTTTTAAATGGCTAGAGGTCTAGACTACTTTGCCTACTTGATATGTTCAAAGATTATCCTAAGGAATCAACAAAAAAACTAATAAGCAAAGTTAGCAAGGTCATGGGATAAAAGGTCAATATACAAAACCCATTTGTATTTCTAAATACTTGTTGGAAAATAAAGTTTTTAAAAAGCAATACCATTTCAAATAGCATCATAAATCATGAAAATCCTAGGATTATATTTAACAAAGACCTATGCCCAGAAAAATCACAAAACATCACTGAGAGAAAGTAAAGAAAACCTACGTAAATAAAGAAACATATCATGTTTATGGTTTAGAAGACTTAATATTGTTAAGATATCAACTGTCCTCAATTAGTCTATAGAGTCAAAGAAATGGCAATCAATCTTTCAGAAGGCATTTTTGTAGAAATCAACAAGCTGACTCTAAAATTTATGTGGAAATGCAAAGGACCTAGAATTTCCAAAGCTACATTGAAAAAGAACAAAACTGGAGGACTTACTCCGACTTAAGATTTACAATAAAGCTACAATAACTAGACAGTATGAGGATATACACAATGATGAACAGAAGAGGAGAGAAAAGAGAAAAAAGTGTCAAGGTAATTTAATGCCAAAGAAGTCTTTCCAAAGACAGTTTTGGATCAACCAGATACTAGTAGAGTAAAATATGATCTTCTACTATATCTTATACCCTATACAAAATTAACTCAAAATGGATCATGGACCTAAATGTAAAACCTAAAGTCAAAAAACTTCTAGGGAAAACAAAAAACCAACAGAAAATATTTTTGACCCTTGAAAGGCAAAAAACTCTTTGGTCACAGAAAGTACCATTCATGAAATGTTTTTAGTAAGTTGGATTTCATGAAAATTTAAAACTTAAGTTCTTCAAAAGACACTGAAAAGAAAGAAAGAACGAAAAGAAAATGAAAAGACAATTCACAGACTGGGAAAAATATTTAATATACAAGTATCTCCCAGGACTTGAATGAAAATACAAAAAGAATTCTTATAATAAGAAAAAAACTGGCCGGGCTCGGTGGCTCAGCCTGTAATCCTGCGCTTTGGAAGGCCGAGGTGAGTGGATTGCCTGAGCCTGCGGGTTTGAGACCCACCTGGGCAACTTGGCGAGACATCATCTCTACAATAAAAAAAAAAAAGAAAAAAAATTAGCTGGGTGTGGTAGCTCACGCCTGTAGTTCCAGCTACTTGGAAGGCTGAGGCAGAAGGATTGCTGGAGCCCAGCAGGTCCAGGCTACGATGGCGGGGAGTGGCCACTGCACTCCAGTCTGAGCGACAGAGTGAGACTCCAACTCAAAAAAAAAAAAGAAAAAGAAAAAAACCTAGTTTATAAAAATGGGCAAAAGACTTGAACAGATATTTCAAACATAAGATATACAGATGGGCAATCAGCATATGAAAAGATGCACATTATCATTAGTATTTAAGAAAATGCAAATTAAATACCACAGAGAGGCCGGCTTGGTGGTTCAGCCTGTAATCCCAGCGCTTTGGGAGGCCAAGGTGAGCGGATTGCCTGAGCCTGCGGGTTCGAGACCTGCCTGGGCAACTTGGTGAGACCTCATCTCTATAATAAATCAAAAAATTAGCTGGGTGTGGTAGCATGCGCCTGTAGTTCCGGCTACTTGGAAGGCTGAGGCGGAAGGATCGCCGGAGCCCAGCAGGTCGAGGCTGCAGTGGCCGGGAGCGGCCATTGCACTCCAGTCTGGGTGACACAGTGCGACACCAAATTAAAAAAAAAAAAAAAAAATACCACAGAGAAAGTGTACTTACTAGAATGAATAAGATTAAAGACTGACAATACCAAGTGTTTCAAGGATATGGGACAAATGGGACTCTCATATATGT
>CAUYQG010199838.1:0-11446 GCA_963574415.1 Tarsius wallacei | reverse complement strand
CATGGGCTCAGGCAATCCTCTCGCCTCTGCAGCCCAAAGGTTACAGGTGTGCACCACTGCTCCTGGCTGGCTGGTTTCTAAAATGAATTTTAGAGTGGATAGCAAAGTGTTCAAACAAGGTTTATTAGAGAAAGAAGGGAGAAAAGAAAGGGTGACATGCCAGAGCTGGCATGGACAAAAGAAACCACACCTTTGCTCTTTACAGTAGACCTGATATAACTTGACAATGATTGATGTGCTGAAGAGGGTGAGCCCAGGTAACCGCCACTCTGGAAATTGACATCTCTGGGTTCGTGATGTGGGGGTGAGGGGGTGGGGGGGGGCGAGGGGATGGAGCGTGGTCTTTTTCTGACCACATTGTCTCTTGCAGGAGACCTGCCAGATGTTTCCAATTCACAAGTTCCTGAGATAAAAGGAGGTCTTATCATTTCTATGACTATAGTTAGTTAAAGGGGTGATATTTGGCCTTTTGCCAGGGATCCTGAAAATTTCTTCGGGATTATTATGCTAAGCCATGAATTGAAAGGTTAGGCTGGGCAACACCTTTGGTTCCCCTCTCACTGTGGGAGCGTTTCTGTCCTCTCAATAAATCCTACTTTCAAAAAAAAAAGAAAGAAAGAAAGTTTGGGCTGTCCTAGTCTTGCATCTGGTGGAGTTTTCTTTTGATTTATTGAGGGAGTGGGGTAGGTTGCAGCTTGGCCTGTAGTAAAATATAATTTTTAAAATGTCTCAGTCGGGCTCGGTGGCTTAGCCTGTAATCCCAGCACTTTGGGAGGCCGAGGCGAATGAATTGTCTGAGACTGCGGGTTTGAGACCAGCCCAGGAAACTTGGCGAGACCTCGTCTCTACAGTAAATTTTAAAAAAATTAGCCAGGCATAGTAGCACGCACCTGTAGTTCCGGCCTCTTGGAAGGCTGAGGTGGAAGGATCGCCAGAGCCCAGCAGGTCAATGCTGGGTGGCTGTGAGTGTGCCGCTGCGCTCCAACCTGGATGACAGAGTGAGACTCCAACTCAAAAAAAAAAGTCTGAATTCAGGCCAGGCGCAGTGACTCACCCCTATAATCACAGCACTTTGGGAGGCCGAAGTGAGAGGATTGCCTGAGCCCGTGGGTTCGTGATTAGCAACTTGGGGAGACCTCATCTCTACAATAAATTAAAAAAAAAAAATTAGCTGGACATGGTAGTGTGTGCCTGTAGTTCCAGCTACTTGGAAGGCTGAGGCGGAAGGATCACCTGAGCCCAGCAGGTCGAGGCTGCGGTGGCCGTGAGCGTGCTATGGTGGCTGTGAACGTGCCACTGCACGCCAGCCTGGGTGACAGAGACTCCAACTCGAAACAAAACAAATCAAAAAAGTCTGAACGCTTCCTAAAAACCTGCCTACAGGAAATTTATTTATCTATGTCTAACCTGTGCTAGCTATCCTGCCTCAACCCCACAGTAGAATTCTCCATTGTTTAGTAGTCATCTCAAGGCCATTAATCTACAACCTGGCCACAATCAGGACGGTACCAGCCTCTCCAGGTGGACAACTCTAGATAACCACTGAAGCAAGACCAGCTCCCTGTGCTACTCCCAGATACTCCTCATTCCGTTCTTTCCCTTCGAAATCCCCTGTCTTCAGCCTAAAACTTTGAATTTTTTTTTTTTTTTTTTTTGAGGCATGTGCCTGGCCATTTCCCCATCTGTTGGCTTTTGGAATAAAATCACCTTCCTTGCACTTTACCTCATGCTTGTTCATTGTGGCCTGCAAGCGATGAGCGGCAGGACTTGCTATCAGCAACACATTTGGTGGTCCCTATAGGAGCTGCACATTGAGGGTGACTTAGCCTGTCTGCCTGGCTTCTACCTGCAGGCAGTAGCGGCCACCAGCATTGGTGGCTAGCTGGCCCCGTGCTGAGACTGCAGGGATTTCCCAGCAGTCACTGAGGCGCCATTGTCTTGGGAATTTTCTTTCTTTCCCCCTTAGTGGCACCAGTGGCCTCCTGTGCCTCACTGCTGCAGGGAAGGTGATCTCTGAGAAGCTGGCAAGCTTGGGATCTGGGTAAGGTGACCAGAAGTGCACCCGGAAACCCTGTCTCCTCTGTGGTGTCACCTGGACTCGGCTCCATTTGGACCCAGTCACTAGGGAGGGACATCTCCTGGGCACAGTGCACTCTGGTGCCTCTTGAGCTCTGTTCCCTTTGGACTTAGCTGCAGGGCTGTCTGTGGTCAGGACAGGGCCTCATAAATTTTTAACCCAGTCCCCTCCATGGGAATCAGTGTGGGAGTATGCTGTCGGAATCTCTAACTGTGTTTGTGTCTGCATCTGCCCCTCCCTGCTGGGGCAGGAGGATTGCTGGTGCCAATCACTTTCATGAAACTGTGGAGACTTACACCTGTAGTTCCAGCACTTTGGGAGGTTGAGGCAAGAAGATTGCCTGAGTCCAGGGGTTTGAGACCAGCCTGGGCAACTTAGCGAGACCTCATCTCTACAATAAATAAATAAATTAGCTGGGTGTGGTGGTGCACGCCTGAAACTCTGTCTCCTCTGTGGTGTCACCCGGGCTTGGCTCCATTTGGACCCAGCCACTAGGGACATCTCATCACAGACGGCATGGGCACCTTCCAGCTACTTGGAAGGCTGAGGTGGAATGATCACCTGAGCCCAGCAGGTCGAGACTGCGATGGCTGTGAGCGTCCCACTGCACTCCAGTCTGGGCGACAGAGTGAGACTCTAACTTCAAAAAACACAACAACTACAACAAAAAAAGAAAGAAAGAAAAAAGGGTAAAAGAAGTCTCTAAAAACCAAACTGCTTGTTAGATCACATCTTGGTGGGACCTCCAAAAATGTTAGGGTCACACTCCCAGCAGAGCCTCCACAATGTTAGGTCAGGCCCACTAGGGGTGTGGGGTATCTGGGGTACAACCCAGTACCACATAAAAGATGCAAAGAATTGCACAGAAGTTAGATTAGAAAAGAGAGTTTATTTAGAAAGTAACTTAGAGAGAAAGAGGAGATTCACCTCCCCATGGTAGGGGAGGGGACCAAAGCTGGGAAACATGGTCTGGCCATAGCTCAAAGAGCACATGGCCACACCATAGTTTAGCAAGACAATGGTCGCAATGGCCTGGCAATGGCTATGGCAGGTGGTGGTAATGTTGACTCCTTGCTTGTGGTTGAGACTTCTTTATCCTTCTCTTTGATGGGGAAAGTTTATTAAGGTGATTCGGTGGTGGTCTGCTTCACATCATCACGAAGGGGCAGGTGAGCACAGGTCCTGACATCAGGTGATGGACAGCAGGCAGATGGGTGGGTCCGTCACATAACTGCTGGCATGGTAGTGGGGTCTGCCTGTGTCATGAAGGGCTGATTAGGTTAACTTGAATCTTATGGGTGGTGGCAAATACTTGAAATAGAAAGGCTAATTAGTACAAAACAAGCTGGGGAAGGGGGGTGTAAAAGAATTCTCAATAGCTACCTCTGGAAACTGGTTCTGTCCCTGGCTAGTGATTGGAGGGTAAGCTAAGTGAACCCCTAGAAACACATGAGATTTAGGCCATGCTAAAATGGCTGTTCATTGGGTATAATAAATCCAGGTTAAGTCCTTTCACTGCTTTACCCAAATTTTGCTCCCCGGCCTTTTCTGGATTATCTGTCAGGGGAAAAAAAGTTTAGCCATGTGAACAAGTTTCAGTTTGTCAGAAATATAACTTAGATTCAGCTACCTTTTATAAAATGGCAAGTTTGTATTGCTGTTTCACGGCTAGAGTTCTGGGAAAACCTATTAGATCTTTATGTGTAGAAGGTCTGACAATTAAGTTCACAAACTCATCCAAGAAAACGTGCTACATACTTCATTGCTAAGTATCACTATGGTCACTTTTTAAATTTTTTTTTTGAGTTGGAGTCTCACTCAGTCGCCCAGACTGAAGTGCAGTGGCCGCTCCTGGCCACCGCAGCCTCGACCTGCTGGGTTCTGGCGATCCTTCTTCCCCAGCCTTCCAAGTAGCTGGAACTACAGGTGCGCGTTACCACGCCCGGCTAATTTTTGATTTATTGTGGAGATGAGGTCTTGCTTGCCCAGGCGGGTCTCGAACCCGCGGGCTCAGGCAATCCACTCACCTCAGCCTCCCAAGGCGCGGGATTACAGGCTGAGCCACTGAGCCCGGCTTTTTTCTATTTTTTTTTAACCAGAGTCTCACTCTGTCGCCCAGGCAGGAGTACAGTGGCACGCTCATGGCTCACTGAAGTTTTGACCGACTTCCTGGGCGTAGGCGATTTTTCTACCTCAGCCTCCCAAGTAGCTGGAACTACAGGTGTGTGCTGCCACACTTGGCTAATTTTTAAATTTTTTTGTGGAGACAAGGTCTTGTTGCCCAGGCTGGTCTCAAACTCCTTGCCTCAAGTGATCCTTCCACCTCAGCCTCCCAAAGTGAGCCGCTGTGCCCAACCCATACAAAGTATATATTTTATATGGTGCCTTGATGTTATGTGGGACCTCTGATCCCTTAATGTATGAATAAAATTTCCCCCATTATTGCAATCCATGCTTTATGTCAGCGTAAAATTCTTCTCAAGTTTTCTAGGTCTCATATTGTCTTGGCTCCTCTGGCTTCCAACTTTTTGCCCTTTGAATTCGTTTAGCTAATGGATAATCTTTCTACCAGAAAATAATCTTTCTGTTCCATGCCATGTTAACCCAGATGTAAAACTCAGTCATTTCTTGCATTTCTTGTAGTCACTCAAAATTTTTAAAAAGTTAAATAAGGCCTATATGTATGTAATATAACTTGCTAAATTTAGAGGAATTAAAAGAATAAAAAAAGCTTTTCTTTGAAGCATCATTATTATCTTCAATTGGATTATAGACACCCTAGTTATTAAAAACCCTCAGCCATCCCACGCACTTCAGGGATTTCTCACAGCTACCATACTGCAGAGGAACCCTAGCCTCCTACTAGTTCTTTGGTTCCTTATTCATCTTCCCACTTCTATCTCACCTTTTCCCTGCCCTCTCCTCCCTGAATTGGCTTCCATGAACTTTAAATTCAGCAGGGAAACTCACTTTGTCTTCCTGAGTAGACTGAGAGAGCCTAAACAAAGCTTCTACATTCCTGTTTTATCAGCAAGTTAAATCCCAGGGAAGCAAGAATACAGTAAAAAACAAAGTTAAGCATAGAGGGAAGAAAATACCAGGTGATGCATTACTGACCAGTCCTTAATTCCACAAGAAAAGATAACTTAGTATTACAAGACATGGAGAAATGTTTGCATATCCAAACATTTGGAGGAGGAAGGGAAGAAAATACAGTGTATCTGCAGTACTCTTTCCATCTTTCGTCTCTCATTGCTCAGTTTCCTTCCAATAAGACGTTAACTTCCTTGCATTTGTAGTTTTAAACACCAATATTCTTTATCAGATAAATATGTAATAACACTACTTGATTCCTGGATATACTCAAAATAATCAATTCTCCTTACAAATTTTAATCAGCAATCAAATTCATCAATCATCTGTCATTTCAAACAACCTCTTGCCAGTGTCCTAAATTCTTCTGCCCTATTGTCCTTTTGTTAGAACCTGATGAAAAAAAAAATCCTGGAAAAATATAATATCTGCACTGAGTATCGCTGGAGAAAATTGTCCAACTGGGAATTCTGGCTATAAATTCACCAACCTTATCTGCGGTCTCAACACTGCCCAACAATGCTGCTGTGTTTCCTTCGTTGGCTTACTCTCCTGTTCTACATACAATTTTAAATGTTCATTCTCCTTAAACTAAAGCCTCATGTTTCCCCTCACTCCCAGGAGGTGAGTTCATCACCTTCTTCACAAGGAAAATGAAAGCATGACAGAGACATCATCAAATTCCTACCACCCAATTTTCAAATCTACTGGCACCCTTAATATTAACAACAGGAATGGCATAAACTGGATAAATAATAAATATGTATTGAATAACTACATACTCATCCTTACCTCCTCCTTCATGTATAATGAAGAAATGTCCCTTCCACTTGTCTCCATATTCTTTTTCATCTGCCTTTCAGGAACCTCACACTATTCCTGTTTTTTCCTCTCTTCTATATCTTCAAACTCTCCCTCTTCACTGATTACTTCTCATGGGCACTTAAATATGCTCTAATGTCTCTAAATTTAAAAACAACTACAGTCTTACACCTACCCTCTCACAGCTATATAATATTTATTCTATATGTTTCCTACGATCTGTCCATTCTACTGTTGGTTGGTTGAGTTATTTCCAGTTTTTTTTTTGCTGATACAGTATTTCTACAGATATACTTGTGCATGTTTCCTGGTGCGCATATGTAAGATTTTCTATAGAAGAAGAATTGGGGGGTCATTGGTTATGCACATCCTCAGCTACACTATGTAATGCCAAAATATGATCCAAAATGGTTGGATCTTTCACATTTATGCTGGTCATATGTAAGGGTTCCTATTGTTCCATATCATAGTTTGATAGTCTTGGATTTCTTAGTTTTTCAAAATCAAATGTGTGTGTAATGATATCACAGTTTGGCCATAATCTGTATTTCTTTTGTTATAATGAAGCTGATCATCATTAATATGTTTACAGGCCATTCTTTCTTCTGAGAACAACTTCAAGTATTTACTCATTTTAATGAGGGGTTCTTTATCTCTTTAGTGTTGGTTTGCATTTCTTTATACATAATAGATATTCATAGATTTTAATAATATTTGTTGCAAATACCTTATATTTGTGATTTGTTTTCCACTTTGTGTTGTCCTGTCTTTTGATAAATAGATAACCTTATTTCTTATGTAACTGCATTTACAGTTCCTTTATAGTTTGGTATTTTGTTTCTTGTTTGAGAAATCTTTGCTCTGGAATTATAAAGGCGGTCTTATAGATTGTCTTATAAAAAGTATCATAGAGGCCGGGCGAGGTGGCTCAAGCCTGTAATTCCAGCCTTGTGGGAGGCCGAGGCGAGAGGATTACCTAGACCCAGGGGTTTGAGACCAGCCTGGGCAACATGGTGAGACTTCGTCTCTACAACAAACAAACAAATAAATAAGCTGGGTGTGGTAGAGCGTGCCTGTAGTTCCAGCTCCTTGGAAGGCTGAGGTGGAAGGATCGCCTGAGCCCAGCAAGTAGAGGCTGTGGTGACCGTGAGCGTGCCACTGCACTCCAGCTTGAGTAACAGAGACCGCCAACTCAAAAAAAAAAGTATTATAGAATTCTCTAATCTACCTGTAATTAATTTTTATGTATGTGACAGCCATCCCTGAGATGACCCCAATAGTCTCTGCCTCTGATATTCATATCCTTGTGTCTTTTCCCTACTCACTGAATAAAGCTAACCTGCATAATAAACAGGATATGCAAAAATGCTGACGTTGGAGCTCTGAGCCCATGTAACAAAAGCATTGCAGTTTCCACCTTGCTGTCTCTCTCTTGTATTTCCAGCTATGAGGGAAGGGGAAGCCGACAGTCATGTTATGAAGACATTCATTAAGGACTATGGAGCGGTTTGTGTCTTAGAACTGAACCCCTAAGCCAAGAAGCATCAAGAAACATACTGATAATAGCCACGTGGATGAGTCATCTTAGAAGTGGAACCTTCATCTCAGTCCAATCTCTTTTTTTTTTTTTTTGAGTTGGAGTCTCACTCTCACTCAGACTGGAGTGCAGTGGCTGCTCCCGGCCACAGCTGCTTCGACCTACTGGGCTCTGGCGATCCTTCCGCCTCAGCCTTCCAAGTAGCTGGAACTACAGGCGTGCGCTAACACGACCGGCTAATTTTTTTTATTTATTATAGAGATGAGGTCTTCCCAGGTTGCCCAGGTGGGTCTCGAACCCACGGGCTCAGGCAATTCACTCACCTCGGCCTCCCAAAGCACGGGATTACAGGCTGAGCCACCGAGCCCGGCCTCAGTCAAATTTCATCAGAAGGCTGCAGCTCCTGGCTGACTAAATCTTGACTGAAACCTCATGAGAGACTCAGAGACAGAACCACCAAATAAGCTGTTCCTGCCTTCCTGACCCACAGAATCTGTGTGAAATTGATATTTGCTGTTATTTGGAGCCCTAGGTTTTGAAGTGCCTTGCTGCACAGCAACAGATAACTAATATATTATGTATGTAAAGTAGCACTTTCAATTTTTATATTTTTCACTTGCATAATCAATTATTTCAGCACTACCTAAAGACTTCTGTCTTCAGTTATCTGCAAGATTAGCTCTGTCATAAAGTTTCCAACTGTAGGTGGATCTGATTCTAGACTCCTTTTGCTGTTTTATTAGCCATTTTGTTTATCCTTGAGTGAATACTTCATTTAACTACTATAGCTATATATTTATAAAATATCTGATAAAGCATACTCCCAAATGATCTATCTCCTTTTAGTCCTTTGGTATTTTATATATTTCACCCTGCCATTCCTTACAAGAAAACCCATTGGGTTTTAAGTGGAACTACATTGAGTCTATGGGGAGAGTTAACACCTTTAGTGTACTGAGTCTTCTAATCCATGTGTATTCATGGTGTGTCACCGTATTTATTTGGCATTGTCTTTCAACATGTTTTATGATTTTCTTTGCAAAGTTCACATACATACGTCTGTTAGCTTAAATATTTCCTTTCTGTATGCCAGCATGAACTATTATAAAATGGAAGTGTAAAGGCCATACAATTTAAAATAGCATAAAATATATCAAACTGCTCAAGCCAGAAACTGACACACAGTAAGCACATGATAAATATCTTTTTTTTTTTTTTTTTGAGTTGGAGTCTTACTACATCGCTCAGGCTGGAGTGCAGTGACACGCTCACAGCCACCCCAGTGTCGATCTGCAGGTCTCCAGCAATCTTTCCACCTCAACCTTCCAAGTAGCCGGAACTACAGGTGCATGCCACCATGCCTGGCTAATTTTTTGATTTATTGTAGAGATGAGGTCTCGTTAAGTTGCCCAGGTTGTTCTCGAACCTGTGGGCTCAGACAATCCCCCCACCTCATCCTCCCAAAGTGCTGGGATTACAGGCTTGAACCACCATGCCCAGCCATGATAAATATCTTAAAGCAGATGTATGAACAGATAAATGAATGAATGGTAGACATATACTATTCATTTTTTTGGTGACCAGTATATCTATATATAAACCATCTATGTTAGGTGCCCCTTCTACTTAGGGATTCAGTATTCTCATGGGATTTCCCCTCCACAATAAGAAACATTGATGTTTTCAGTTCTTACTTCAATATGCCACTGGTAAAGTAATCCAGATGTAAAGGAATAGCTTCAAAGGGGTATAAAATGGCATCTTATATCAACTTGTCTTTCTCTTTTCCATGACTCCCTTTCTTTCTAACTTTTGGCATGTATAATGGAGCTCTCCTGCTAAGCATATTTAGTTCAACTTATTATATTTCATTGAGACCTTCACAGACCTTTTCATGTGTAAGGAAAATACATAATTATTTCTTTTCTATAGTTTATTTTTTTGCTGCTGTTGTTACTATCTTTTGCTTGCTATAAACACTAGCCTCCTATTCAATAGAAAATATGTCCAAAAACAGTTTCAAAGATTACTTAAGGTCCTCATCATCACTAATTATTGTTAGTCTCACTGTGTATAAAATTTCAAAAAATTTCCAAATGCTCAAACCTAGACATTTCCTTTCATTGCTATTTTTAAACATCTCTTAAGGACCTCAGCAGTTTAATAACTTTTGTTCTTTTTTCAAAATCTTAAGAAAAAATTGTGTCTTTGAATTAAGCCAACAGTATGTGTTTCTCCTGTGACTAAGCAAAATTTCCTAAGAACGAATATGATTCAAGCAGATGTTCATCATATAACCACCAGAAAAAACACTGAAGCCACAAAAATAAAAATCAAATCTAGTGTCTGGAAATGCTCCCACCACACCCAAGTATCTTTCAAAGTAGGTATTCAGTTGTTTTAAAGTATTATTAGAGAACTTTTTAGGCCAGGCGTGGTGACTCAAGCCTGTAATCCCAGCACTTTGGGAGGCCGAGATGAGAGAATTGCCTGAGCCCACGGGTTTGAGAACACCCTGGACAACTTGGCAAGACCTCATCTCTACAATAAATAAAAAAATTAGTCAGGCATGGTAGTGCAGGTCTTTAGTTCTGGCTACTTGAAAGGGTGAGGTGGAAAGATCGCCGGAGCCCAGCAGGTCGACACTGGGTTGGCCATGAGCGTGCCACAGCACTCCAGCCTGGGCGACGGAGTGAGACTCCAACTTAAAAAATAAAAATAAATAAAGAACTTTTAAAATTTCACCTAAAAAACACTTTTGAAATCTTGATCACGATTCCTGGAAATAAATCTTAGATGATTTGGGCGAACATAAGAGAGTAGAGACTGACCTTTATTCTACCCTTCAGTGACTCACTCATGTGTAAACACACAGGGCTTTTTTGTAGTCTGGGCACAGCTTATTTCTTGTCATGTCCTATCTTCAAATCCTCTTCCAGTCATGTGGAACTTCTAGCATCTCCTAACATGCCACTCTATTTCACACTTTTGTGACTTTGCTCACATTGTTCTTTCTCCACGGAATGCTTTGCCACAACCCCCACTGCCATTACCAACCAGGCAAATACCCCCTATGTTTTCAGAATCAACCCAATATCTTTCTTAGGGAATCTTGTCAGACTGACTTTCATTTTTCACAGATAAAATACGACTTTATCTTTGGTGCTCTTTCTCCTTACTCTAGACCCTTCTATCATGCTACCTGTTACTACCTGTAACATTGTATTGGCTTGTTTCTATCATGCTTTACCTATAACACTGTATTGGCTTGTTTGTATTTGTGTCTCCCACAAGGCAGCTATAAGTTACATGTAGACGAGGTCTGTATTGTCTTTAAATTACTAGTACCAGGTGGTATTCTGATTCAGAGTATGTACTCAATAAATTCCTCATGAAAAATGAGTGAATGATTTCATAAGTGCCCATGTCTCCATCATTGATTTACTATTTGATTAGTAAAAATTTAAAATGATATTCTCCCATAAGTTGAGACTTAGACTTGTGCTAAATGAAATCAGCTGCACAGATCAGACATTGTTTTTCCTTTTCATTTCTTCCTGGCACATACAGGATATATAATCTCTATAAAGTTTAAAGAAATATATTGTAGCTCGGGCTCAGTGGCTCAGCCTGTAATCCTGCACTTTGGGAGGCCGAGGTGAGTGAATTGCCTGAGCCCACGGGTTCGAGACCCGCCCACGCAACTTGGCGAGACCTCATCTCTACAATAAATCAAAAATTAGCCAGGCATGGTAGCGCGCACCTGTAGTTCCAGCTACTTGGAAGGCTGAGGTGGAAGGATCGCCAGAGCCCAGCGGGTCGAGGCTGCGGTAGCCGGGAGCGTGCCACTGCACTCCAGTCTGGGCAACAGAGTGAGACTCTGACTCAAAAAAAAAAAAATAGAAGGAAATATATTG
>CAUYQG010199836.1:0-11703 GCA_963574415.1 Tarsius wallacei | reverse complement strand
CACATCTGACTTATTTATCTTATTTTTATTCATTGGATTTTTATGTTATTAATTGGGGGATATTTCTAAATCTTTCAGGTAAGACTAATTGTTAAGTAATTAAATGCATCAGACATATTATTTTTATCTACCTAATAATATGGGAGTATTTCTTTAGATTTCCACTGAATGAAAGAATGTGTTGGGTGATATTGCCACATTTTTTTTTTTTTTTTTTTTGAGGTGGAGTCTCACTCTGTCACCCAGACTGGAGTGCAGTGGCCACTCCCGGCCACCGCAGCCTCGACCTGCAGGGCTCCGGCGATCCTTCCGCCTCAGCCTTCTGGGTAGCTGGAACTACAGGCGCGCGCTACCACGCCCGGCTAATTTTTTGATTTATTGTAGAGATGAGGTCTCGCCAAGTTGCCCAGGCGGGTCTCGAACCCACGGGCTCAGGCAATCCACTCACCTCAGCCTCCCAAAGCGCGGTATTACAGGCTGAGCCACCGAGCCCGGCTGCCACATGTTTTTATTCCTACGTCTGTGCACTTCAATATCTGGCAAGATAACACTGTTAGCAGTATGATGTTTTTAGTTTCTTTTTACTTCTTTGTATTTTCTATTTCTCTCATCAAATGTCATAAATCTATAGTAAAAACCTGTTTTAATAAGAAATCAAAAGGATGGCAAGCAAAACCAACAAAAAAGGAAAGCCTTTATCTAATACATTAGATGGAGAGTAATTTAACATGGCAAGACTGGAGTGTCGCGGAAAAGTGTGTGTGCTGCTTCTTATCCTGTGATTGGGAAGGGGCGCTGCCAGTTGCCTGGTCAACGTATCCACTCCTTCTTCCTGCTGGACCACGGGAATCGCAACTTCCTCTGGGTGTCACTGCATCCGGTTGAGAGCTCCATTGTCGCTGGCACGTGGTGCAGTGTCAGCAGACCAGCCGTGCGTCCAGAAGGCCTGGGATGGTTTTGCCCTCTTACTGTGGGCGCTGCCGCTTTCTCCTCGTCACTCCTTATCTGTTGCCTAGAATGTGAATGCAACGCCTGGAGCGTTAGCAGCCACCTTGCCACCCAAGGAAAAGGGCCACACACCAGGGATGGGGAAGAGACAGACAACGGGATGGGCTCTTGCCATCTTTCCGAGCTGAGACCTCCTCTAGACCTCCATGTATGGGGAGGCATCAACGCAGGTTGCCTTTCTCGCAATGCTGGAGAAGTCAGAGCGGAACACAGTCCCAACAGTAAGTGCCAACGTGGCTACTCCCACAGGAAGTCTGTGGTGCCTGACACCAAGGTTTCCAGAAGGTTAATAGCTCTGACTCAGTCTTGCCTTTCTTTCAGAGAGACAGGCACCCGTGAGCCCCAGGCAAGGCTTCCCCTCCCTTGACCTGTGTCCTTAAAGTAAAAGGTGACTGTGTCTGAATCCCGTGAAGGGGTTCGCCTGGCACCAAAGCCAGCTGTGAAGAGGACGCTGCTTTGGGATCAGAGTGCACATGAGCAGTGGAACCAAAGTCACTAAAGTGGAGCAAATATAAGCCAGTTAACTTGTCAAATGTGGTTTCTCAACCAGCATCCATGAGTGCGTTTTTTCCACATGAAAATGTATTTTTCCAGCACCTCTGAGTATCCGTTTTCTTGCTTCTCTCCTCATTCTAAATCATGGCTCTGGAGACTTTCACAAATTTGTGTGTGATTCAAAACAGGTGCACGTGGCAACAGACGTGCATTTTGTAATATTAAGCATTTTTATATTTCTCTCAAATTTGTGTATCTGTAACTGTAAGCAAAGCTTCAGGTGTGACACCAATTCTAAATGTTGGCAACTAAAGAGATATTAAACGTCAGAATTAAGAATATTTTTATTTTACACAGAATTTTAGTAGCATCGATTGATTTTTTGAAAAATAAATGGAAACGTTCAGCTTTTTATTACAAGGCCACTGATGCGAGTCCATGACACTGCTGCCAACATGGTTGACAGAGTGAATGACAGCCCACATTCTGGCCAAGACCCGCCGCATCCTGCGTGCTCTGTAGAGTGTGTCCTTGGAGTTTTTGCTAGAAGGTGTGCCTTCAATTGTGCCAGAATTGATGATATTTGGGGAAAAATGAAAAGTTTACAGTCAAAGTCTTCTAGACTTTTCCAAATATAGAAATCGTAATACATCCCATATCAAATTTGATCTTACAACTACCCTTGGGCTTATGATTGAAATACCACCTAAGTGCTATTAAAGCTGCTTAAATCAATACAGACAAGATGCAGGATGCACACGAAGATCTTTAACTGAAGATGTCATTTTTTAATTGGAAACCTGAAATTAATTTTGAAACTGCATAAACAATATTTTAAAATAGAAACTCTCGCTTATAATTACTGGTTTAGTTATACCTTACACAAAACTCAGACATCTACTTTTGGCTAGCTCAATTTTAAAGGGATTAACTGTTATAAAATTTCTAAACAAATGTTTTTTTTTCCTTCTGTCAAAATAGTCTGCATGTGAAATATCCATCAATAGCAGTGTTCTATTAAGATCTAACAAAATTAGAACAAGGAAACTAAATGCTTTGCATGGCCATGAAGAAGAATATTTGCATACAAGTGAACTCCAAACTAATATTTAGCAATTATGTTACGATCAATATAGTTCAACAAAGAGTCATGACTACTATTTTTGTTTCCTTGACATTTTCTAATCATTGAAAACTTTGGAGGAAGAAGAATTTAAGGAATACTGTATGTATCTGGGGCAGGGTGCAGTGGCTCACACCAGTAATCCCAACACTTGGGAGGCTGAGATAGGAGGATCGCTTGAGCCAAGGAGTTCAAGACCAGCCTGGGCACCATGGCGAGACCTCATCTCTCCAAAATCAAGTTGAGTGTCGTTGTGTGCACCTGTAGTTTCAGCTACTCAGGAGACTGAGGAGGAAGAATTACTTGAGCCCAGGAATTCAAGGCTGTGGTGAGCTGTGATCCTGCTGCTACATTCCAGCCTGGACAGCAGAATGAGACTCAAGAAAATAAAATTCTGTATGTATCTAGATACTGCTATAAAGAATAGTCAAATTACTCTTATTGAGTGATAGCAATGTAGATGGTATGATAAAATGGCAACTTACGTGTGAAAAATGTATCATTTGAGTTCTTATGTAATATGTATCAATCAAGGATCATTCATGAATCACAGTATTAATTTAAGAACTTTATTGGTATTTCCAAATGCTGCTGTCTCAGGAAAACAAGATTTTTTAAAATTAAAAAATTAATAAAAAACGAATCAATAAAAGTAACAACTCAATAAATACTTAATTTGCCATTGTCAAATTATGTAAAAAAAAGAAAACCTTTCCTAGTCATAACATGACCTGTGATTTTTACTACAATAGAGATAAGAAAAGAAATTGTATGAGATACATACTAATTCAAACTATGTTGGTCTTTAATAGTTTACTTATCAAAACATTTCAGCTATGTCCATCCACAGAATACACAGACATGAACAATAACTATTGATTTTAGACTACTGAATGCTTTGTTAACTTTCAGTTATAGAAAAGACAACTTACCTCTAGTTTTCAAGTTCGTTCTTATGAAATACATTTAGTATATACATATAGTACATGGACTGCATTTCTGTTCTTGTCCGGGGCCCTGGAAATGCCAGAGGACAGTCCGTCTCCATCACACAGAGAGCCACTCGGGAATAAAGGTGGCCTCAGCCCAGTCCCCTTACAGGGGAGGAAGAGAGAAAAGACGAGAAATCAGAGAAACTAATGTTTGTTGAGCAGCTAATATGTGTCAAGGACTATTTCGTATCACTTAATTTCTATAATTGCTTAAGATAGGTGGAGTGGGTCTGTTTTAGAAAGGAGAAAACTGAGATCACAAAATAGTTCATAGTTTTCCAAGTTCGCTTCGCCGATTGTACAGAATTGCCAGAACTCAGACAGTCTGGGCTGGCTCCGGTCACACAGCTGTTTCTAAGCTTAGTTGCAGAAACAAATGCAGCTTGTCACAGCGGAGGACAGACCTCAGTAGACACAGACATTCCAGATTATAGGAAATTACCAGGAATAGAAAAAAAAAGTCAGTAGGAAAAAAGAAAACAGACTGTCTTAGAGTTCTGGAAATGTGAGGTCTCTAAGTTCTAGTAGGAGAATTAACATATGTAGCAGATTTCAAATTAATCTGCAAGCTCTCCCAACAACGTAGGAATATGATAGAGGCGTAAAGTCAGGGGAGGGGGACCAGTTCGTGCACAGGGCTGTGTGCTCAGCTTTACTTCTACATTTATTGTAATGAATTGAGGATGACTAAGACATCTAATCTCACAAAAACGGAGGCTGAAAACACTCTTGTGATTTTAAGGTGAAAAGTGTCTTCTAGAGCTGACGCCACGTCAAGAGTCGCGAAGTCAACAAAAAATATGAGAGTCCATTTCTTTTTAGTTAAACTGGGACAGTATTTTCAATACTTGTGACTGGCCAGGATTCAGATTATTTATTTGCTAAGAAAAAAACTTACAAAGGAATCTACACAGATGACTCTCTCCACTGCCTACTCCCTCACCTCATGAGCAAATGACACCGGCAGGAAATTCATACGAACATAAATAAGATGCTACTGTCAGGAAACTGATTTGCTGTGTCTTTCTCTCAGTTTTTATACTTTGGCCTTTTCAGGATGTTATTGCAAAGTCCCTACAGAGGGGAGATGTCGATATGGATATAGATTTACCTCACCGTTGTTAGAATAGGTTTATATTTAGCTGCTTTTTAAATCTTTAATCTATCCATAGTGTGATATCTGTTTATAGAAATGCACATTGGACGGCTGTTAGGATGCTCCAGTCTGAAGATTTTTACCGGAGCTTTGGGTATAAAGCGAAAGGTACATGGATGCTACCAGCTTTCTGGTTACTGGTCCAAACCCTAGGCTGAGTCAGATGATCACAGAGTGGTCTATTGTTGTGTCCTCCCAATGAGCATGGTGGGGTGGGGGTGGGGGTGATATGATTGACATGCTAGCCGGAGGTTTCAAGGTGGGCTCTCAGGAGAGGACCTTCACAGGGTCATGCAGGGCCATGCACCCCAACGCCCAAATCACAAGGAGGTGTGATGCGTTTCCTCTCCTAAGGGAATTTGCGTTTCAACAAGCAGTAAAGGACTGGGCCTATTAAGGAAGAACCAGTAGTAAGGCTGGGACTTCATGCAGCCTTGAAACCAGTGTTTAGGTGCACAGGAGGCCAGGAGGCCTTCTAAGGTCGCCAAACCTCCCATGGAAATGCATGCTTCCCTGGGCTGCCCAGGTAAGTCGATGGCGATGCTGAGAGCTTCTTACGCTGGCCGCTGACCGTTCTGTAAGCCTGCGGGAGGAGGCCACAGAAGCCGTTTATGCTTCCATCATTCAGTCGACCCCGGTTCTAGTTCCTCCTCTGGATATTGATCCCCTCCGCCCACCATTTAACACTCCTTTTGGAGGGCAAAGTCATACCTACTGATAATTCCAAAGTGATTATATTCCCTAAGCAAGCTGTGAGAAATATCTGATATAGCTTAGACAATATCTGCTTGACATGGAAAGGCGAGCAAAAAGTAGTGATCAATGTGCAGATCAATCAAATTGTTTAGCCTTTACAATACCATAAATGATAAGGATATCTTCCCTTGGGGTAAAAGTCACATCATTTTCTAAATGAGCTCTAATCAGCGAAGACCTTCGGCAATCTCACAGGGCACCCGGAATGGGCCTGATGGCTGAATATTTCTCCTTTGCTGCAGACACTTTGCTGCTGATGTCCCAAGCTTCTGCTGAGACGTGATCTCTGCGGAGCGCTTAGGTGATCAGTATCAGTGGCTCAGAACAAAGTTCGCCTTTCAGAAAATCATCACTATGGCTTCCCGACCAGTTTTTGCGCTCTTCTGTGTCTCTTTGACTGCATACATCGTACAGAATATTTAAACTAGCAACTACTTGGCCAGACGTAATAAATAGGATCAAGCATTTTTTAAAAAACAGAATAGAACATTTAGAGTAAGTCAAGGTACTGATTTGATCTTCACTGCTTGCACTGCGCATGAAAATCTGAGTCTGGCAGTTCATTGGACCTTGGATCTCACTTTAGAATATAATTTTTGTTGTATTTTTCAAAGAGAAGATGTTTTGTGATTTTCATAGAAATATGAAAGGTAGAAAGATAGAAGTAAATATAAAAATAGAAGTTTATATGCATATATAAGTATGTATAAACAGGAATATATGTCTGTATATATAATAAGTGTGTGTGTATATATATAAATCATAACAGCACTCACATGAATAGTTAGTCACTCAGCCACAAGGATGACGTAATCCCTCCCTTTGCATTTTGCTACTGATAAGGCATAAACATGGCTGGTACAGTGTGGTGGAAAATGCTTTACACAGTGAGTCAGAAGACCTTGATTCAAATAGGCACAGAGATTCTTTTGTGTTCTCATCTCTAAAAGTAGATGAGATTTTAGAGGACCCTGGGCTCCAACACACTGTCATACATTTTACAATCTGGCATTTGCATAGCTCTATATGTAAAGAAAAGTGAATCCAGCATGGACAGTTCCGAAAATAATCATTATACTTGTGGTGAGTGAAATGTGCATTTAAATCAGCTTTGGAATAATACTTAGGGGCTGAAAAATAATTTTTTAAATAGAAGAAAATGTTGCCTGAAAACAGCCTGCCAGCACTCATGTAAAATTATAAGACTATTATGATTATACCTGCAAAAAAACATGAACATGTCAGTGTTTAATGGAAAGAGAAATTAGAAATAAATAAGCCAGGGATCGGGTTATGGAGACAGACTTCCAAAAGGTTAATTTTTCATCTCAGTATTCTTTTTATTATGCTTGTTCATTTTTATTCCATATAAAAAAAGGCAAAGGATAAAGGATTTGGGAACCGGCAAATACTACACTTTGCATGAAAATATCGGTGAGGTGTGTTGGTCTTCCAAGTAGCTTCTTGAAAACCATTCAGTTTAGAAAGTCATTCTTTACTGTTTTATATTTTTAAAAAAATCTGTCTGTATCCTTTTATGTAGACACATCAGTATGCATTTTCTTTCCCAAGAATTTCAGCAGACTTGTGAAAACTGGCAGAGGGTTCCCCAAGGAGAACAACCACCATGAGGGCAGGAAGGGGCAGACCCCTTCCTGGTGGCTCAAGACCTTCTGGCTGCCTGGGGAATTGCAGACTAGAAGAGAGTCTGAATTTGTGTAGACACTTGACCCCACTGGGGCCGAGGACCCTCTTCTTTCTCAGTCTGGAGTCTCTGTGAATATCGTACAAGAGAGAAGTCAGTTTGGGGACAGTGAGAATACGCTGCATTTAATTGGTGTGTATGCCAACACATATTCATTGGGAGAAAATGTTTAGTGATCTATAAAAATGTTGACAAAGATGTTGTCAATTACACTTAAAATGAAAAAATGCAAACTTCGTAAGGCAGTTTTCTGGGGGACTCTAATACATTTTACACCATCTGTATGATATTTAGAATTTGAGACATGAAGAAAAGCAGAACTTAAGCTGAAACCCTAAGTGTTGCCCAGTATTTGCGCAGAATTATTAATTGGCCCAGGTTTGGCATGCCAGCAAAGTTTGCATGAAACTTAACTAGGGCTAGCTGAAAACCTGGCATTTGTCCTTGGAAAAAATTCATCTTGAGTTTGCTTAAAGGCCTGTGAACCTCAGGAAACCTCTCAGTGACCCTTCCTGCAGTGTGGAGGTTTCCAGTGATATCTGAAACCAAGAATGTTTTGTGAAGGGTTTGGGTTTCATCTGGAAAGCCATATCTAATCCTAGGCACTGCCTAATGAATTAAGAGGCTGGTTCTCCTTGGAGCCTCATCAAGGTGCTGCTGTGCATAAAATCCATGACTCTTACTACAGAGCAAAATGACGCCTCTTAATTAGTCATGTAAAAATGCCTTATGTGGATTTTTAGTGTTCTCCTGTGTGTCATTTATTTATTCTATCATCACAGTTATCTAAAGCCAGCATCACTGAGTCTACCGTTTGAAGCTGCAGCATGATTTCTGTTAAACACAGACAATTATCATGGAAGATAACTACTCTACGTATCATCACACATTCTAAAACTGTTGCATGTATTTAGTAGACCAAAGCAGTCCTAAGAACAGCAAGTTTTCACCACGTGGGGCCAGGCAAAGAAACTCCCTTCCAGATAATACCAACTGGCTGGTCTCCAGGGTGTCGTGTGGAGCTCTGGGGTCTCAAGCTTCTTTCTCACACAAGGGCACACACAGGCCACACAGACACACAGCTGCAGTGGGAATTATCCCTGCCCCCCCCCCCCAATGGAGAAAATGAGTCAGTGAACATCAGCATCAAAAAGTTTTTAAAAAGTGTAAAACACACCGAAAAAATTACATCTAGGACTGACTTTCAAGAGGGCATGCATGATTAAAAAGTGGGTTAGGTACACAAATTGCAAAACCTTCTTTGTTTTCCATTTTGAATCAGCTTTAGAGGTTTTGTTTTTTTGTGGTTTTTTTTTTTTTTTTTTTTTTGCCTGGGTGAATTTTTAAATTTTCTTATTCTAAGGACTAACTGTTCGTATTTTTTGACTGTTTTCATATCTCAAATTCTTAGTTAAAATGTCTAAGACATTTTGACATTCTCTGTGCTTCTAAATCTGTTTAGACATTGATATCGTAGGACCTGATTCTATTTTAGGAGTCCGTAGAAAACATCTTAGGAAAAGTAATCACTATTAAGAAAATGTATGTGCCCACATTTTTTTCAGTTGTTTTGAGCCACTTTGTAACCCTAGAGAAAAAATTATGTTTATATATATATATGACTGATTCTGATTACCAGGGAATTAAGGACAAGTTCTACTGGGGTTAGAGAAGAAAATGAAATTCTAATGAGGTAAGAAATAACTTTCTAACTTTAACCTGTAGGCAGTAATACTTGCTTTTCTTCTGATTGTTTTTGATCCTGTATAGCCATGCACAGCTAATTGCTTAACTTTTTTTTAACATTTGAAAGTTTTCACAATGAAATAGATATGCCAATTGATACATGATGAGATGTGCTCTCTAGTTATGCAAAGCACTTTCCACTTGGGTGACATATCTGTGAACAGACTTGCCGGGGCATGGTGTCCGTTTTTCATAGGTCCACTTAGGCATTCATTCTTGACCCACGTGACTTCAGCAGGTAGAAGCCAATATCACAAGCCGTCTAGGCTCTCCTGACAGACAGAACCCGGACCGTGACCTGCATGACACGGTCTACTATCATAGGCGGCAGAAGGAACAATGTGTTTCTTACACATTTTTAAGGGCAAAGACACATCTCTCTTTTCCATTATAAGGCGGTTGCTCACAAAGGCCAACACATAATCAAGCCAAGGAACTCGGTCCATGAGGTTTGGACCACACTACTCCAGCAGATGCCTGGAGGAAGGCTAAGCCACGTCTCGGCAGTGAGTGTACACTCCAGCCGCCACGATGACTACAGATCATTCTAAACCAGGTCTGAAACACTACTCGCGTATTTTAGGCCTTCTGATGAGCAGTTAGCTTTTGGGGAAGGGGCTTGTCATGTGAATCTGCAAGTTTATTTTATAACATCTTAACAAATCGTTTTTTATTTTATTTTATTTTTATTTCATATAGAGATGAGGTCTCGCTATGTTGCCCAGGCAGGTCTTGAACCTCTGGGCCCAAGTGATCCTCCTGCCTCGGCCTCTCAAAGCTCTGGGACTGCAGGTGTAAGCCACTGAGCCTGGCCAGCAAATCACTTTTGAGTTTACTTCTCACTAAGTTGTCAAGGAAAATGACTTGCTGTCCACGGTAACGTTATCTATCTGCCTCTCTGACCGCCACTGGGTTTTAATTCCTGTTACATTACAGTCTCCTGTTGAAAACACTCATATAGATCAGTAGCTTAATGCCTTTTTATGCTTCATTAGCATAACTATCCCACCATAATGTTTCTATACAACCTGTTCATGAATTGGTTGGATGGGTCACTGTTTGTATCCCAAAGTTGTTTTCTTTATTCTATTTATTCATGCAATTAAGCACTTTATTTATAAGCTGTCCTCTCACAACTGCATCTTTAGAGCATGATTAGTTGATATAAATTATAACATGGCACTGCATTTTCCTAAGAGAGACAGTTATTTCTCATGAAATAATTTTATCATAGAATGTTAGGAAATTTGCAGGAATGGAAAGTTACCTTCTTGAAGAAAACAGAAGAGGATGAGGATACGTGATGTGATGTCGTATAGAAAACAGATGAGCCCTTCTAAATTGTCTTTGCTGATAAAGGCTCCCTATCGCATCAAAGAGTAGATCAGGCATGTCAAAATGTCAAGGTCAACGATGTTATTATTATTTCTTGTTGCAGTCACTATCAAAAGTGATTTCATTTTGAGAAAAATAATAGCACTCTTTTCGCAGTACGCTATCATTCAACTATCCAAAAAATATTTTCTCTTCCCATTTTTTCTCGAAGGTAAATGTGCTTCTCTGTAGTAAATGCCACCCTTTTTCCTCTGAGTACACAGAATCAGAAACGTGATTGACAGAAGGAATCAAGATCACCACGAATACAAGTCTGCAGAGAGTGTTTCTCAAGGCAGAATGTTCACGTTCAACGCCAAGGCGGCATGGCTCCCAAGAGATGGGTCTCAAAGGAGCTTGTCCCTGGAGGCATCTGCCAAGAGGACCCCGTGTATTGTTGGTACGTTTTGAGCAAGTTACTTACCCACACTTCTCAGAGCCTGCAAAGGTTCCTGGGAGGGAAGGGGTGGTAGTGGAAGAATTCGTCTGCTTCTCTGCAGCTTGTTCCCTCTTGTTCCGGGAGATTTTGTGGATAAGAACAGGCAAATTATACGTAATTCATTAAGCATCTCTAAGTGGAAGCAGAGTCTAGGAAGCTTCTCATACATTTTTTCCACTTAACACGCAAGGCCATCTCTTGGGATAGCTTTGCTAATGTTATCACGTCCCTTTCAGAGATGAAGAAACTGATGCACTCCGAGTTGAAGAGGCTTGTTTAAGGAGATACAGTTGTGGGTGTTGGAACAAGAAGTGCAATTTAAGTCTTTAGGATTTCACACACATGCAGCACTGAGGAGCATGGGTTCTGGAGCTGTGTGCAACGTTAAGACTCAAGTCTATCAAAACATCAGGTCGCACACCTTACATATTACAATTAAAAAATAAAAACAGGGCAACCCCTATGGGTCCTCTCTCTCCTCTCCCCTGTGGGAGCTTTTCTGTCCTCTTAATAAATCCTGCTTTCTAAAATATAATAATTAAAAATATTAAAACGTCTCGCCCTTTGAGGTCTTTCATTTCTTTTTTTTTTGAGTCGGAGTCTCACTCCGTCGCCCAGACTGGAGCGCAGTGGCCGCTCCCGGCCACCGCAGCCTCGACCCGCTGGGCTCCGGCGATCCTTCCGCCTCAGCCTTCCAAGTAGCTGGAACTACAGGCGCGTGCTACCACGCCCGGCTGATTTTTGTGATTTATTGTAGAGATGAGGTTTCGCCTGCCCAGGCGGGTCTCGAACCCGCGGGCTCAGGCAATCCACTCACCTCAGCCTCCCAAGGCGCGGGATGACAGGCTGAGCCACCGAGCCCGGCTATTTCTTAAGTGTGTCACTTTGGGTAAATTGCTTCACTTGTCT
>CAUYQG010199832.1:0-17852 GCA_963574415.1 Tarsius wallacei | reverse complement strand
TCTTCCTTCACATCCCTAGTCAATGGTAGTGGGAGTCCAAGTGAGATCCTTGAGGTACACAAAGCCGGTTATTTTCTGGGGTGGAGCTGGAGAGAGGGGTTGATAACATCAGTGTGCTCCTTTCTTAAAAACTCACCCTGGCATATGTGATTGGGAAGAATAAACCAAATTTGTTTAGACAGATGCTCTTGGAGAGCCTATAATTCCTCTCTTTTGGCATTTAGTGATGATGCTTTCTAATTCCCTACAAAATGTAATGTAGTGAAGTTTCAATTAATGGCAACCTAGGGACTATGCCCATTAACTAAATGTCACTTTTATCTTAACATTTACTGAAAGATTTTATTGATTTTTTTTGCTTCCTTGGGCGTATTGATACATTTTAATAAAGACATATTTCATCTCTCCTTGATGGCTGACTAAGCTCAGATGTGTTGCTTTCGATCTTAGAACCGAATGTATACTGGTTCCAAGATAGCCTAAAAAGTTGCCTAGATTATTTATCACTAAATTGTGAAATATTTTTATATGAAAAGTGGATACGAATTCCAAATAAACTGCAGAGCAGACATTACGTCATTGCTAATAAAAAATACTGATTTCTCCAAGAAAATTTTTTTCAGTGGACTTTGTTCTTGGTTTGTGACTCCTGGGAGTTTCCGAAGTCAGAAAAAAACAAAAAGATTTTGTGACTTTTTCCAGAGGTGGGATTTCTTTTCTCTCTCTCTCTTTCTTCTTTTTCTTCTTTTTCTTCTTCTTCCTCCTCCTCCTCCTCCTCCTCCTCCTCCTCCTCCTCCTCTTCTTCTTCTTCTTCGAACAATAAGCAGTCCTTCTCCCTTTCCTGTCTTTGGAAGAAGCAGAGCATACTTACAAAATTGGGGGTAGTCAGTCACTCTTCTCTTAACACAAGGACTGGAGGGTTACTGTCTCCTGTATACATGTCACTGAACCAATGTACTGGACTCTGTCAGGACAAAGGGACTGGGAAAAGATGACAAAGGAAGATGAGGCAGAATCAGGATGGCAAAGATATGTAAGCTTTTTATGCTTCTGGGAAGCAATGCAGGCGCTTGGCTGGGGTTAAATGATCATTGTGATACTTAGTTGTAAAACGAAGAAGACTGTGTCTAAAGAACAGAAATGTCATTTTAATACCTGAAGGTGACAGAAAAATGTGCAGATTCAGTCTGAGTTGTCACAAGGATGACTGCTATTCAGCAGACAAAAGGTGAGTAGTGGATAACCGATCAGAGTTGGTAGAAGTTATTGAAAAAATAAAATGGTTTCATGTTTATATTCCCATAAGTTAAAACTGTTCAAACTGACCATATGTGTTTGCATACTTTCTCTTGTGTTTTGTCTCTTTGCCCTAAAAATAAGCGTGAAAACAATGCTGATTAATTGCCGTCGGTGAATGAGTTCCACATCTTTGAGGTTTTATTGGTCATTGATAGATGAAACGGCATCTTCAATAGATAGACAGATTGCCTTCCATCAGTCATTAAAAAAACTAAGACCTCTCAGTAAGGGCAACATGTAGTTCACTGGATTATAATGATAGTAAAAAGATAGAAAAATCACTGCAAGGGGAAAGAAGCCAAATTTGTCAATGTAAGAAAGAATTAGGAAAACTTTACAGGTCAGTGTGTGTGTGTGTGTGTGTGTGTGTGTGTGTGTGTGTGTGTAACCTTAATAGCATTTTTTAGCTATATTTAAGGGAAACGGACTAAGCAAGGAATTGATTTTTAAGTTGCACTTATCAGCTAATATAGAAAAAATGACTCAATTTAAAATCTAAGGTGAAATCAGTGGTGTCTAAGTTGGTAACACATCTGTAATCTGGGCCAGGCCCTTAGTATTTTGCTGTGTTTGATCTAAATTCAATAAATATTTTTGAACTTTTTGACAGAATTTCATCATGCTATCATGATTCCTCGCTGGTTCAGGGCACCTGATATCAAGTCTTTTACTTTGATGCCCCCAGGAGTTTGCTCATATCTTCTAGTCCAAGTATCCTGTTTCTAGATATAATTGCTTTCTAGTGGGATTTTTTAGCCAGATATTTTAGCAATTATATTATTTTATATAAGATGTTCTCTACCGAAAATTATGCCTGCGATAAATTTCACAAATCCTACTCTGGAAGTAATTGCTCATATAAGGTTATACAAAAAAAGTGAAACAATTTTCTTTTCATTTCTGACTTTCATTATATGTGTTCACATGTGCACTAATTTCCAAGTTATGAATTTTTCAGTGGTAATACTTTTATATAAAATTATGATAAATAAATTATGAGAAACATACAGATGTGCCGATGTGATTTGAAGAAAGATACTGATTTTCATCTTATTGTAACAAAATCTCTACCTTAGTAATTCATTTTCAGGTAGATACTAGTCACACTGATACGTTTTTAGGATGAATTTCTACAGATATATTACTTTATCTGTAGTGTAACCATCATTAGCTGCAATGTTAAAAAACAAGGCTCAAAAGAATTCGTTGTTGAATTTTCTCTGATAACCTGATTTAAGTTCAACGAGGAAAATGAGACACATAAAATAATTCTTCTAAGTGCTCAGAAATAGTTTTCCAAAGCTCACTGAAATAAAAGTATGCCTCTTAGAGAGACCATAAGAAATTTGAGCTACTTAAGAATACCATATACTCAGAAACTTATAAAGCAAGAGGATTTGCTAAAAAATAATTTTAAAAATAGAGCAACCAAACTGTATTTGTTTATATCACATCATTATAATTCGAGCTGAGGATGAAAATGACCAGAACCAATGTAATGATCGTTTGCACAGTAAAGCTCTCAGGATTGCACGAGGCATCGTGGGCAGTGCTTTGCCGGCCACGTGCATGTTCAATCCTAGTAACAGTCTTAGGAAGTTGATAGGCAGACAAGGTAGAGCAGCTTGTCCTGGTTCAGTAGAGCCAGTAGCTACATTTTCAGGAAACATTAAGGTTCTGTTAAGGCCAGGACACAATATATTAAAACAAAGGTCCCGGCGGCAGCCTCAGAAGCAAAAGGTTTTCTCCGACCTTCTCCTGGCCTCCTGTCGCTGAGTCTCACCCTCCCCCCAAGTCCACGTACAGGAATTAGAGTCCTTCTTCCCTGAGTTGGACCATAGAAACCAGTCTTTTCCCAAATGCCAGCCATGACACTGAAAAATATTCCATGTAAAAACTGGCCATAAAGAATTTATCTGATCTACCTTGTTTGACTGTAGGTCGCAAGACCCCCATTCCAGAGAGGGCCCTGCCCGACCTCCAGGTGGAAGGAATAAGGGAATACGTGTTCAGAGAGGCCAAGAAGAATGTAGACCAATAGGCCTTGCTGGGTTTCTACACTCCGTCTATTAGCATTCGCTCATACCCTTTCTGTCCAACCATATTTCCTTGCAGCTATTCATATTTGTTGAACCCAAGCGTAAAAATGGACACTTTCTCCAGTGTCTTTGTGTCTTCATTTTGAAGGCTCCTGTGTATACACGTTGAATAAAGTTACATGCCATTTCTCCTGGTATGCAACCTGACTCACATCAGTGATTTGTCAGTGAAATTTCATTGCCTCACATTTGACTGATATCTTGTTGTTAATTTGAATTTGGCAATGATGGTATTATTTATGCCATGAACACTGATAAACACTACAAAGTAAAGTATTCTTTCCCTCAGAGAGCCAGTTGTCAAACATTTTCCAGCACACCCCTGGGTAGATACTATTGTTATTTCTAGTTTATAAATGAGAGAATTGAGATATAAAGGAGTTAAGCACATTTCCCAAAGGCACAAAACGACATCAGAGATAATTTAATCCAGGTAATCTGCTCTCCAGTTTCTGTAAGTAGAAGACTTGCGAAATTCTGAGAAAAGACCTTGTCAATCTATGCTGTAGCTGACACTCTACAGAAAGCCTATGCCTTTCCCTTCTCAGTGGAGAGCAGTTGTTTCTAACATGTGATGAGGACCTGCCCATTGTTGGGAAAGGATCCAGGGGAAACATTGTTGCCTCACAGGAGACTTCATTCCCAAGGCCATCATTCAGGGTGGCACCCCTCTCTGCTGGATGACACTAAACGCCTTTCTCTAGGTTGACCCCCTCAAATCTGTGCTTCTCCTTGCAGTCACAGAACCATTCAAAGCACAAGTCTGGTCATGTCACTTGATGTGGAAATGCTTTTAAAGGGTCTCCATGATTCTCAGAATCAAGGCCAAATATTTTGATCCTTGGCCATCTAGCTTTTGCTCACCGTGACACTTAATTCTTATCACTTTTTCAGTTGTGTACACTGAGCTATCTGCAGTTCCTCAGGTGCCTTCTTTGGCCTCTGCAGTGTCGTTGTCTCTCATGTCTCCATGTCTTGGCACCTTTCATGAGGTCTAGCAGGCCCTGAGCATTCCTAGACTTCCATGCGCCCAGAACAATGGGAACATTTTCTGCATATTAACAGTATAGTTTGACAAATATTTTACACTTTGTGTATACATATATGTAGATGTATATATATATATACATATATATATAAAACATATTCATATCGATATAGTTTTTTTCTGTTACATAAAGTATGGTGGTTTAATAAATAGTATCCAGTACTTTCTCATTCATAAGTATCGATATCTGTTTAGGTAATTTGCATTTATATTTATTTTGGTTCCTCTTCTTTCTTTCCATCAACCTTCGACTCCCCAAAATATTGAAGTTCAGGCAAATATGGAAGCATGCAGTACTAGGGAAAAATGATTTCCAACCTCTATTTCCTGTGACTGCATTTCATTTTTAATATTGCGGCTACAAAAAAATGGACCTTTGAGCCTGAGGTTCATTTTTGCATTTCAATGTGACTGACGTTATTATTCAGCAAATATCTATGGAATCAAATAAAATACTAAAATTTTCATTGAATCAACAGAAAAATTATGTTCGTCTGCTCAGTTCTCTCAGTTTTTAATACTGTTGCCTAAAATTTCCAGGTATCTAAGTACTTAGATTTTAATAAGTAGATGCAAGAAGACAAAAGCTGTTAATAAAAGACATTCACAGAAAATGTCTGCATGGCCAACAAACATCTCATCTGAGTAAATGCAGCGACTCCAGAGTCACCCCAATTTTTAACATTTACAGGTGAGAGAAGGATAATGATGAGCAAAGGATCTGCAAGGGTTGCAAATGTGAGTCTTGATTACATCTGGGTTGTGGAATCAGCAGGGGCTATCATTTCCTTGGTGTTTTTCAAGAGCAGATATATTTACCTCGTGTCATCTGTAAACACATGTAATACAGGCACATTTTGGTCATACACACAAACCGAATTTGCAATTAAAGGAAAGGAAAACAACATAAAAATGGGAGGCTGAGTACTCAGATGAGTACCCAACACAATGAGTTTTAAATTAAAATTAAGCAATAAATTAAGCCTTTTACCTCCATGCAAAAATACTCCTCTTAAGAACCCCCTTTAAAACATTTACTGCTACTTTATAATGAGAAATATGAATACAGTGAACTGGAATGCAGAGTTTTTAACGGTGGGAAGGAAAAAAATGCAAGAATAGACAAAAAAGAACTTCTTAGGAATCATGGCTAACTTTATCTACGCATACTCAATTCTGAAGATAATTTCTCCCTCTAAATTCAAGAAAGATTTTAATGTTGTCTCCATTTCACCTGAAGAACAAAATATATTTGAAAAAGTTGTTTAAAGGCAGGAAGGAATCTACCTTTGAATTTATAGTGGATTTTGCATATCTTGAGATTTTAACTTGCTGCAGGTGAAATAGCAAAATAGGAAAGAAACCACCACAGCCATAAAATGCAGCTGATGAAAAACTGTATTCAAGGTATGAAGTCTCCACGTTATAAGGACTAGTCATGAAGCGGTTTCAGGGTCTGTACAATGAGCATATTGTTTCTGATGTTGTCATAGGGCAGTGGGGCCTGTGTAGAAAGGAGACATAGGGAGTGTGGATTCGAGGAAATTCAGAACAGGCAGAAGGGAAGAAAAGGGCCCTGACTGTCACTGAGCCTTCACTACAACAAAAATGAGGAAACTTGTAAACTATATTTAGTAAATACATATACACACACTTTTATTTGAGTTTTAGCATGTGTGTGTGCATGCGTGCATGCATATGCGTGCACGTCTGAAGGGAGAGACTGTCCCTATGTCTGCGCCTAGAAACCTGTTCAGTTTTACATTCCCTCTGTTGCCAGAGCAGCAAGTAAGAACGCACAATTTTAGGATAGTTTGCTCATATCCGTCATCTGTGGAAAAAGATAATCAGTGATAAAAGACAAAGATTCAAAAGTAAAAGAACAAATTTGAGGTACTTAAAATGCAAAATCAATAGAATCGAGCAACTCACTCACTGTGGAAACTGAAAAAGCCATCCATGACTTCTGTAGTCCATGTAGGCATTTAACCCCTTAACAAAAGGAGAGAATATAAGAAGAGGAGGATGAGGCTTATTAGGAGGAACCCCCCCTCCCCAAAATGAAAATATCTTTGGGAGAACAGGTCCCTGGCAGTACAGGCTTTACCCACCAGGTGAGTGTTCTAGGAATCCATCAGCATCAGTGTACACCTAGGGTGCTGTGAGAGACTGCGTTTGGCTTCAGTGATTGTTTTTGGAGATTCTTTGCCCATTTCAAGATGGGTGATTTGCAAATACACCTGCCCACACTGCACTGAGTGTTCAACAGTCTTTGACCCCAAACGGCAAGACCCTTATGCCCCACCCTTCCTATTCATCTGATCTTGCCCCCAGCCACATTGTTTCCCTGGATGGGAAAAGTCCTCAAATGGAAATGTCTTGCTGATATGGAAGAGGTGAAACAAAAAATGGCAGAAACACTCAAAGACATCCAAATTGATAAGTTCAGAAGCTGTTTTGAGTTGTGGAAAAAGCATCTCGATGGGTATATTGCGTCAAGCGAAGACTCTGAAGGTGACTGAGATTGGAACATGGGAGAATAGATGAGCAACTTTTTATAAATAAATTCCAGTTTTTGGTGGTCTACCCTTGTAAATGGGGAAAGTATGATTTTATTCATTTATTCAATATAACTCTATTAAGATTCTATTTTGAGCTGGGCAGATTGCTAAGCACTGACTGTATAGACACGGTCCTTGCTCTCAAGCAGCTTATTATACTCAAGTCATGGCAATTAATGGAGAATTGAATATCAAGAAAAAGCATGCCACATTTGAGAATAAGTCTAATCACAGGGCCATTTAGTGGCTTAAATCAGCAACCCAAAACATTTTCCTTTCTAAGATGCTTCTGAATGGTAGAATTTGGATGGTACATCTCAACTGGCTACACTGAATTTATATTTATTGCATTACCTTGGAGTTCCTTCTGGAGATCGGAGGCAAATTTCTGTCAATTTGCAATATACAAGCTATTTTTATTTTTAGGCCAGGTCACATGAAGATTAGCAAATCTTTACTTCAGTAAATTATATCTTGATCATGATGGTGGTCTGTTAAGCTATACATTCCCTCTACCTATGATTGACAAAGCAAAATACATGCTCACTATTAGGCCATATTATATATGTTGATCAAAATTTGATGGTTCATCTGTGGAAGGGCTACAACATTCCATTTGTTCTTTGGCAGACCTGCTGAGGGATTCTGGCTGAAATGCCCTTAGATTATTTACACCTGCTTTTCTCCTTGATTACTCGTTAAGTAAACAAGTTTTTAATTGTAATTTGTACCAGCAATAAATTAGCCTGGACAAAACAGGTGAATTCTACTCACCAAAAAGACACCCTTCCCACTGCACATCAATGAACTATAATTCTGGATTACACGGTCAAGAATAGCTGACACCAGTCATTTGTGGAAAAGTTGATCAGCTGTGTTATGCTGGTGAAATCAAGATTTTGTGCTTTCGTATGTCGAGATAACAAGATTGTGGTGATTTTATGTTACCATTTCACCGCAGGGACCTGTCTGGGAAGCCAGCAGGCTGTTCTTGATGAAGTCTGTGTTTCAGCTTTCAAACTGCATTTCTGAAGGTTAGGAAATGTGGGTGCATTTATACTCCGAATTCAGTGTAGATCAGATCCCAGTATATCATTCTGCTACTGGATGAATGGATGTCCTCCTTAAATTATAGCCTCAAGTTAAATGACACCCTCATACGATTATTAGTGAGAAATAAAGAGTGTGTAGCAGAGTTGACTGTCTCTGCTGCTTAATTTTCTGTTGCAACTTTGGAGTCTTGAATATACTTCTTAGCATTCTGAGTGCCAAGAATCACAGGATTTACATGAAGCACTGGAATATGAGAGTACTCCATGTTCTAGAAGCTTTTAGAAATGTGTGTTTTTCTTTGGCTGCCTAACAATGACAATATTACTTTTATTTTTTTAAAATGCATTTTGAAACAGAATTTTCAAGTAAATGAGGAATTACTAGTCTCTTAAAATTAATTTCTCCTTTGTATTGAACGAAGTAATTTGAGCCTATATTTAAATATGAACTCTGATACAAGTACATGTTAAATTGCTGGTTGGATAGAGAAATTGCCATGGAATTAGCTCACTTAAACAAATACTTGACTGTTTAACCTTTATTTGCAGCACTATTTGTATGAAACTCAAATATCAACAGAATAAAAGCAAACTGATTTATAATATACAAATGTTTGCATTCTATACTTTAAAAATTAATCTGTTTAATGTTTCTCATGGAAATTAGTAAATGCAATGATAAATTGTTATTTTGTATGAAAATGATGAACATTTTATGGGCTAAAATTTTATTAAAAGGATGAAAGAAAAACTATGGCCTAGATTTAAGTGCCCTAATATTTATTTTCTAACACCTCCAGATAACACTAATAAAGTTAGTAAAAAAGCTTATAAGACATTTTTCTAGCAGCAGAAAATTCCTCCATAGGACCCCCAGGAAACACAGAACCTCCCACTTTTAAGAAATCAAGGAATTGGCCAGGCGCAATGGCTCACGCCTATAATCCCAGCACTTTGGGGGGCTGAGGCAAGAGGATTGCCTGAGCTCAGGGGTTCAAGACCACCCTGTGCAAAATGGTGAGACCTCATCTCTAAACAAATTAAAAAATTAGCCAGGCGTGGTGGCACATGCCTGTAGTTCCAGTTCCTTTGAAGGCTGAGGAAGAAGAATCGCCGAGCCCAGCAGGTCAAGGCTGCAGTGGCCGTGAGTGTGCCACTGCCCTCCGGCCTGGGCGGCAGAGTGAGACTCTGACTTAAAAAAATAAAAAATTTAACTAGAGAAATTATGTATGTGTGTATGTATACATATAATATTAGTCTTAAAGAAAGTTAAGCGCAACTTGGGGCAAATACCAGTAAATATTAAGTAGTTAAGTAATGCTGTCCTGAGATGACTTACTTTATATTGTCTTGTGTCTGTAATGATATGTCATTTAACTTCCCTCTTCCCAAAGCCTAAATTTTTTTCAAGGAAACCCCTATGAAACCCTTTCTTTGTCCTTCAGTTACCAGTTTTATTCTCTCAGTAACACTAGGCAATAAACTTTTTAATGATGCATCACCCTGTATTGTTCACTTGTTCACTGTGTTTGGACTTAAGTGTCTTCCCCCGCCCCGCAACTGGGTTGTAAACTCCTCCAGGTTAAGGAGGAAATCATTTATCTTCCCCATTCTCAGAGAATACTATCAAAGTATTGAGCATTTAATGGTATCTACTAAATCCTGTTGATTATAGAGTTTGAATATTAAAGATTCATCAGAAGTAATTGTTTCTTAAGGTAAAACACAACTGCCCTATAACTCAGGGGGATGATGCAAAGTTAGGAAGCAACATATTAAAAGCAGGTGAACTCTGTGACAAGAGGATTTCTAAAGCAACCCTTCAGCAGATGTTCATGTACTAAAATGGGAAATGCTAGGCAGGAAAATACCTTTCGAAGAGCATGGCAGGTGTTGAGATAAACCTTTGAGGATTGACAATAAACAGCAAAAAAACAAAGAAACAAGCAAAAAAAAAAAAAAACAAAAAACCAAAAACAAAGGAAGCACACAGCTAATAAGAAAGGCAAAAGACACCTCTAGAGGATGTATCCATTTTCAGATAAACAGACTAAATTTCTCAAAATAGCACCCTCAGTGATCACTTTATCTGGAAAAGAAGCAGGTGTGAGATGAGTCTCATTCACACGTCCATATGATTTTATATGGTATATATCTGTCTACGTGGACTGGATAATTTATTTAATTGGCTGCCTTCACCATTAATCTATGTGGAAGTAAGACAAATTTCTGAAAATTCAAAAGAGCAAATTGGCTCTCTAATGAAATTGAGGTTCACATTTATACTACCTATACCATTTGAAACTCAGAATTTAAGATTTTATCATAGCCACCTTAGAGATATTTTAAAAGGTATTATATTTCATTAATTAGTACTTTTTATTATTATTCGTACATTTTTACTGCTAGCCATTAAATACTTTGGCTATTTTAAAAAATCTTTACTACCGTTCTGTCCCCTCTCTTCCCGCATTCCTAACAGTGGCTAAACCTTCTTTCCCATCAAGTTTAACCACTGCCTTGTTCTCTCATAGTCCCTTATACGATTTCTGCTCTCTGTGGTATTGCCCAATTAATCTCAAAATAGTGTTTCCATCCTGCTAGCAACATTCCACATTTTTCCAGTACAAACATGCATGTTGAACTTACATTGATTATTTTTCACCCATTACCAAATCTGAGTATTTTCAGATCAACTGGCAAAGATCTGAATATCTAAGTAGGACTCCCTGACTACTCACACTTTGTTTTTCATCGTCTCAATGTTTTTCCTTATGAACACGCCATGCTTCTCTTCTCATGTATGAATTGAGATCTATTTCGTGGTATGCAAGCTGATAGATCTAAGTGGGAAGTATAGAGATGCCAAACATTTAGTTTTAAATGCATTAAAAATAAGAAGCTTTGACAGATGAATAAAGAAATGGTTAGGTGTATGATAAGCCTTCCAAATTGATAGTAAAATTTAGGTGGTGGGTACAAGACTACTCACTGTAAATTTCCCTTAAATTTGCTTTATGTTTATATGTTACTATGAAGACCTAAATGAAGAGAGACCAAAATGAATCTCAAACAACATTTTAGAGTGGAAAGATAGTGTTAAATCTGGGGCCCATTCTGAGAGACTCTGCTCTAAGCTGGAGACTTGGAGCTTTTATTTTATAAACAAGAAGATAGGACAAGAGAAGAACACTTAACCTTATACAACATAGGGAAAAAAACAAAACAAAACATGCTACACTGTCAAGGACAGAATGAATTAGGACAAAAAGAAAAAGAAAATATTATATAAAGGGAAAAAGAAGGGAAAATTGCCTGCCTTCACCATTAATCTATTTGGAAGTAAGACAAATTTCTGAAAATTCAAAACAGCAAATTGGCTCTCTAATAAAATTGAGGTTCACATTTATACTACCTACACCATTTGAAACTCAGATATTAAAGAAAGACCAACTAAGTTAAACCAAGACTAAGGTTATCTGGGGACACTAGGAAAGTTGAAATTTAAAAAAACAAATTGATTTAAGGCACCAAAAAGTCAAAAAGATGAATAAGAAGATGAAAATTACCAGGCCAAGACATGGGATAAGGCCTAATTCAGAAATCAATAAAAGTGAGTGTAGCCTTTGTGACTGTTTTAGCCTGGATAAGATGATAAGAGTTAAATTCTAGGGTCTAGCAATGGTGCTGTCCCTCCAAATATTCTATGCCTTTGGTTTCATCCTTCAGAGGTACAGAAGTAAATAGTACTTTGCATATAATCTAACCCAGCTTTATGACATCTGAGTGGGCCAGGAGATCTCAATCCCAGGAACAATATTAAAGTGACATAAAAAGAAAATGCTCCCAGTGACCTGGAAAATCACATGGAACTACTGTCTGGTTGACATAACATCTCCTGAGGACACAAACTATTTTTTAAATTAAAAATAAAACACAAAGTTGACAAAAATAACCAAGTAAACAAGGATTTAAAAATTAATCATTTCCGTCTTCTAGCTAAAATGCACAAAGCTGAAGGAGCTTCACTCTCATCTAACCACAAGAATAACTTTCTCTAACCCAGCAGAGAGAAGAGGTTGCAGGGCGAACAACAAGACTGTCGTTTATACTACCTACATCAAGGATGGATTGACAAACAATAGTAAACAATGGCTCGCCTATGAGAGAGTTTGGAAAAAAGATAGACACTGGGTTAGGAGGATAATCACTGTACAAGTGGATAAAAAAAAATTCGGCTAAAAATTGTTAAGGTCAAATGTGGTATAGCATGAGAAGATGGAAGTCCTTAGAGTTACAGGCACCAAGCAAACAACTGTTCACAGACTTTTCTTTGCTAATCTCCATCAGGTGTTCACAAGAAAAAAAAAATGGGTGGAGAGCAGAGATGAATTGGAGAAAGTTTTCTGTGGTGGATCAGCCTTGGAGAAGAGACTGTCCCTTCAGTCCTTACTACTTTTTCCTCTCAGCAACACCACACAATAAACTTTTTATAATGTGTCACTGTGTATTATTCGCTCTGTTGCATTCAAGTGTTTTTCCCCACCAACTAAGTGGTAAACTCCTCTAGGATAACTGAAACATTGTTGGGATCCTCCACCTTAAGACACAAGAGCCTTCACCCACTAAGGAGGAGCAGCAAACTCTGTTCTCCCAGAACACCAATGACAACTCCTTGTGGGCCAAAGAATGGAACAGAAATATGTCTCTACCTCTGAAAGAGGGTAGAAAATTATCCTGGGCCCAGGCCACTAGAAATTGAATTCTGGAAGTGGGGAAGAGACATTAAGAAAACTTCAAAATAAGACACAGGGCTAGAGGGCTTGCATAAGTCTAAAGTTGTACCAGGAAGACAAAAGAATCCCCCTGCTCTTCACGTCAGTCTGGCAAGCACCAATTAAGAAACAGTAGCAGAAAGTCTCTGGGAGAGGTGCCAGGACGTGGAGAGAGACCTCCTCTGAGGTTCAGGAGCCCAGGGAAGGCCTAAAGTTGAGGGGGGAGGGGGGATATTATCTCACAGCTTATCTCTAACTCTTGGGAGAATAAATAGTACTTATCTTGGCAGAAACTATCTTGCACTTGATGTCTAGCATTCAATTAAAAAATGAAACACACACAAGATCAAGTAAAAATATCTCAGTGTCTAGAAAAAGATAATTAAAAAAAAAAGATAAATGAAGTGTTGGAATTTCCAGCCAGGGAATTAAATGAACTGGGATTAATATGTTGAAGATTCTAGTGACATCACGTCATACATGAACAAATGTGAAGTTTCAGAAGAAAGTTCAAGAGGGTGTCAAATGTAAATTCTAGAACTGAAACAACATGGCAATAAAAGAGGCAAAAACTGTATTTAATGAATTGATAGACTTCTCATAGCCGAAGAATAATCAGTCAACTTGAAGATAAGGCAATATAAATTAACAGACTGAAACCACAAAGAAAAAAACATGATGACTAAAACAAATACGGCTTCCAAGACCTGTGAGACATTTGCAAAAGTTCTAATACACAGTTAATACAGCTTGTAGAAAGAGAAGAGAATGTGAACAAAGCAAAAATAATTTTAAAAATTCTGACCACGAACCCACAAATTATAGAGAATCTCAAATTATAGGTAACACCTTGCCTTGGCACAAACAAAAGGAAAAAACCTCCCTTTCCTCTCTTTCTTTCTGTCTCTCATCCCCCAACACCTACACCCCACTCCCTAGATATCATATTTAAATGGACCAAAAGTGTATATAAGAAAAATTATGAAGGTAGCAAGAGAATTACAAGACACATTACATTCAAACGAACAAAGATAAGAATTACAGCGAATATCTCATCAGAAATTATGCAAGCCCAGACAATGCAGTGACTTTGCTAGAGTGCTGAATTAAAAAAGACAACAATAAAAAATTCTCTGTAATACCTAATAGAACGGCTGTCAACTGAGGATGATTTTGCCCCCCATGGGTTAAATTGGCAATACCTGGAGACATTTTTGGTTATCACAACTGTTAGGAGTGTTGCTAGCATCTAATGATTAAAGACTAGGGTATAGTTCAACTTTTTGCAATACACAACACAGCCTTCTATGACAAAAATAAGTGTTGAGTTCAGAATGTTAGCCATGACCTAAAGTATTAACTGTAATGGTACAGACATAACAATTCCAAATGTTATGGAAAATTAATACAACATTTTGAATTGAATGAAAATACCCACAACTAAAGCAGTTATAAAAACAAATTTGCAGTATTAAATGCTTACATTAGAAAAAATTAAAGGTCTGAAATGTATTACCGAAGCTTCTGTCTCAGAAAAACAACAAAGAGGAGTCACTAAACCCAAAACAACAAGGAGAGAAAAATAGGAACAAAAATCAGTGGGACTGAAAATGGGAAAATATTAATAAAAACGAAAATTGGTTTTCTGATGAGATCAATGAATTTATTAAATTTCTAGTCATACTGAACAGGAATAAAACTAGAGAAGACACATATTGCCAAAACAGTAATATAAAAGAGGATATCACTAAATATTGCACAGATGATAAAAGTAAAATGTCTGTTATTCAATACTTTAATTGAAGTGGACAAATTTGTTGGAAGACAGCAAAGATGCCAAAGTTTACTCAAATCAAAGTAGCTAACCTGAGTAGCTCTACAATTATTAATTATTAAATAATTTGTATTCACAGTAATAAAGGAATATATATTCCTGAGCAGATTTAGATATTAATCAGTTAACTTTCCACCAAGCATTTAAGAAAAAAATACCAATTCTACATAAACTGCTCTAGAAAAGAGAGGAGGAGTTAATACTATCTAATCATTTTATAAGGCTTGCTTTAGTCTGATATTAAAGCAGAAAATGATATCACAAGAAAGGAAAACCACAAACAATAAACCTCATAAACAGAGAGGTAAAATCGTCCCCTAAATATCAGTTAATCTAATCAATATGTAAAAAATCTGGAAATATATAAAAAGCAAATCTGGCAATCTATAAAAAGAATAACATATCATGACAGTGATTCTTATTCAAGAAATAGCCCTCTTCAACAGTTGACAATCAGTATAACTCCCGATATTAGAGAAGACGACTAAGACGATGGTGTTTTCAACCCATGCAGAAAATGCACAGACCAAAATTTATTATGAGTTTGTTGTTAAACATCTTCCCTAAAAGCAGATTAGAAAGAAAGCCTGCCGCTAACACATGCCTTAGGTGGGAAATCTACCCTGCTACAAGAATGTTTCCGCTTGCCACTTCTCTGGAACATCATACTAGAGGCCCTGTACATTGAGACAGGAAGATAGAAAAAGAAGGCACATATACTGCAAAACAAGAAGTAAGCCTATCTCTGTTGAAAGACAATATTATTGTCCATGAAGAAATCCCAAATTATCTACAAAAAAAAGCTGCTGAAACTTAAAATAACAGTATTTAGCAAGGACGTAAGGTGCACTGGCAAAATAAGGTGTCTTTCATATATAGTAGCCAAGAACAATTAAAAATTGAAATGTAAAAACAAATCTTTTATAGTAGCATAAAGAATTATAAAATACTCAGGTAGAAATATAGCGAACTGCGTGCATGTTCTTTATGCTGAAAACTATAAAATACTCATGAAAGAAGTAAGAGAAAACCTAAATACATTGAGAAATATACTGTATTCATCTGCTCAAAGACACAATGTTGTTAATATTGCCACATCTCCCTAATTAAAATATAGACTCAACACCATCTCAATCAAAATATCAACAAGGTTTTGGTAGAAATTTTCAAACAGGTTCTAAAATGCATATAAATAATTCAAAGCAATTAGTACAGTCAAACCACCTGAAAAAAAGAACAAGTTTGAGAGGCTCCCATTATTATTATTATTTGATTTCATAATTTATTACAAAGGTACAATGTTTAAGAGAGAGTGTTATTAGTGAGAACTGGAAAAAATATATATTCATCAAGCAGAAGTGTTTTACAAATACACCTACATGGGCGACTTCTTTTGGACAGGAGCAAAGGCAAGTCATTGAAAAAAAACAGGCTTTTTAGCAAACGGTGCTATAGCAATTCCACAACCATATGCACCAAAAAGACCCTAATCCGAGAACTTTCCCAACATTAAAAAAAAAAAAAAAATTCAAGTCAATCATGGGCTTCAATGTAAAACCTAAAACTACTCAACTTCTGGAAGATCACCCAGGAGGACGTATCTGTGTCCTGGGTTAGCCCAACATTGTTTCATCATATCACAAAATGCACAAAACACACGCCAAGTTCTACTTTACCCAAATCAAGAACTTCTAAGCTTAGGAGGCAAAATTCCAGGGAAGAAGTCAGATGGCAGATTAGAGCCTTCCAAGCATGCCTCGCCTGTCAGGATATCGCGAGAGAGTGCGGAAAAACCAACGCAGCCATCTCGCTCCAAAAAGGGAAACAGAGATTCGGCAGAACGGCCAAGGATACCCCAGACTCCAGGGAGGAGAAGACGGGCGCAGAGCAGCGAACGTGCCCCCGAGCGCGAGGCGGGACTGAAACCCCTGAGCCGAGACGCCCCCTCCAACCGGGCATCTGCGCCGCTGGGGCCCTGGAGAACATCCTCTTTCTCTCCGGCAGGTCACTGTCCAAGGGACGGTCACTGGGTCCCTGTGTAAGGGAGACCCAAAGAGTTGCTGGGATGGAAAGATACCCGGGAAAGCCACGGCGGAGCTCCCAATCCGGGTCGGCGAGCAAGACCCCGGTTCTGACTGGGCCGGTGGTCTCAGCGCCAGCACCCACCGCGGGCACTGCTGTGTCTGCCCCGAGATGAAGGCTGCTGGCTCTGGGCGCCCGCAGCCGGCGCAGAGCAGCCACGTGGAGATGACCCCAGGCGTGGAACCAGACACGGGCTCATCCCAGCCTGCGGGGAGCGGCAGGGACCCCACGGCCAGGCTCCGAGCCAGGCTGCCAGGCTCAGATCTTGCTCCCCGGCCCACCCCTCCGGGCAGCTACAGCGAGCGGCCCCAGCCATCCCAGGACCGCCCCAAAGGAGCAACAGCCCACACGACCCGAGCCCAGCAAGGGGCCGCAACCGAGCGCTCCGGGACCAGCCTCTGAGCAGGAGGAGAGCCTGGAGGTCACGGCTGCTCATGAACTGCGAGCCCGACGGCCGAACCGGCTCTGGGACCTGGACCTCCCCCGCGAGAGGCTGTCGAGAGTCCCGGCCTCCCTCCTGGACGCGCCGGAGCCGCGTGCCCCAGCCACGCCGAGCAAAAAGAGGGGGCCCCCACATGCGCACGACTGGGAGAGCCACCCTGGAGGCGGGGACCCCGCCGGAGGGACCTCCCTCTGCCTCTGCACGGCGGGTTCCTAACCCGGTCGCTGCTCCCGGGCTGCGGTCTCCACCGCCTGCTCCCAAGTGTGTCCGGCAAGTGCAGGCCCCTGGACGAGGGTCAGGCAGCCACCGTGGCTGCACAGGCCGCCTCCCGGCCCGCTCCTCCTGGGCAGCCAGCCGAGCTCAGAGGTCCCCTGTGCTCCACCCTCGAACACACCTAGTCGTCTGGAGTCGAGCCGAGTCCCTCCTTCCGCAGGGGGAGAGGCCCAGTGCGGCCCTGCTCTCTCTGCCCAGGGCCCAGACACATCCCCAACGCCTGGAGTAGAGCCTCTGTCCCTCCTCCCCAGGGGTAAAGAAGGAAATCAGGGGTACCCCGTGGAGAAAGGGAAAGTCAATCTGTCCCTCTTTGGGGACGACATGATTCTATACCTCGAAATTCCAACAGAATCTGTCAAAAACCTGCTTGCACCGATAAAGGACTTT
>CAUYQG010199830.1:0-29444 GCA_963574415.1 Tarsius wallacei | reverse complement strand
CCTCTCCCTCCCTGGCAGTGGAAACGGATAGAACCTTAACCTAGGGCGCAAAATAGTTGAGCACCGGAAGGCCAGCCCAGAGCGCCCAACCCATGGCCTCTCTAAGCACCTCCTAACGCTTCACCCCGAAACAAGCGCGGTCCCTCCAGATCGCGGACCAGGGACGGGGGCGGGGGGGTGGCTAGGAGGGCTGCAGGCGGAGCCCGACACGCGACCCTCGGCACTCCCAGACATGGAGTCAGCGGGCACCCGGGCTGGACCGCCTCCACCTCTCCGGACACGCCCGAAGGCTAACCCGCCTCGAGGACACCCAAGCCTTCAACCTCCGGACCCTAACTGGGTTCAAACGGTTCCTCCGCCCAAAGCGTGGTCCCGATCCCAGGACGTCGTCCCGGTGCATAAGCCAAGCCCCTTCCCACTCGTCTGCCGCACGGACCCGCAGGGATGGCGCACCTGCTCGGGTCTGCCTGGCCGCCCGACTACTGGGGACGCCAGCAGGGCGAGCCAAGGGGGCCCAGAAGTTGGCTGACGACGCTCCAGAAGTGACCGACCCAACTGCAATCCCTCGGGGGGCGGGGAGGAAGAGGAGAGGCGAGGAAAGGTGCTCTTGGCGGTGGGGGGCGGTGCAGAAGCGACTCAGCCCTGGGCGTTCTGTCCCGGGGGGATGTCCAGGGTGGCGGGCGCCTTCTTGCGCTGCCTCTGCCGCGGTTAACACGAACCCGGTGGTGGACTTCGCTCCAGGTGCGAGTAGAGGCCGCTCAAGCTGGGTAGGGTGTATGCGCAAGGCAATTAGTGAGGCTGAACCGATGTCTTTCCTTTACTGTGGTGCAGGCTACTTAGTGTTTAAATTTATCTCCTGTGAAATCTGGGCTGCTGGACCTGGTACCACCACATCTGTTCGTTACTGATCAGAGAACACCGTTCACAAAAAGCTATTAATTCTGGCAACTAATAACCTTACATGCTCGTGTAACTGCTAAGTCCTTCCCAAATTAGTACCTTTTTTTTTTTTTTTTTAACTCTTTATTTAGAAAGCAAGGCTTGGACTCTTAACACCACCTATCCAACTTGGCTCTTAAAGGTACAGAGCATCTGACCATTTATCTGATACCTCGGTTCTTGGTATTAAGTGGTTCACCTGCTGACTATTTAAGACTCTTTCTGATCACTGGAAACAAGTGTAGGTATGTTCTGGGAGCTTTGTTGAACCTTTGTTCTTTCACCTCTGACTGGTTTTGTAGGTTCTGGGTATTCATTCCTGGGTGTATTCTGGGTGTATTCTGATGAAATGTGGCCCTAGGTTAGAGGAAGTCCTCTGGATCCTACAGGTATGCAAATCACTAAAGCTTCAGTCCATTACTGGGTTAAATAGTCTTTGTTGTCCTGTGTTGTTAGGTGATGGCCCAGAACTTGGAGGTAACTGATCCTACCTGGGGAGTGAGACAGGTCTAATGGATTTGTGCTGAGGTGGAGTCTCTTGTAGGAATACCTCCTATCTCCCAGCTGTTTCTAGGAAATGCATTCTCACTTGGCCACTGCTGGGGAAGTGGCCTGCTTAGGTTCTGAAATTGCTGTGTCTCCAGTGTAAGGTTGCTGAACATCAATATTTTAAAGCAATTTGTCTTGCTACCTGGTAACACTAATTATTCTGAGCTTTGGACATAGGCCGGATTATAGCCATAGTTTTGGGAGAAGGCTAGTGTTTTCTTTTCCTGTCCTAAAGACAAATCATATTTGTGAGTCTTGAGCTGTGATAAGTGCTTAAGCATTCCCTGCCTTAAGCATTCCCCGCCCCCCAAAAGCAGCCCCTGAACTGACTCTGTATCTCTTGAATCACTCAAATGAATTGAATTTTATTAAAAGCACCCCTCCCCCCGGCTTCTGACCTAGAAACTTGGTTGGAAGGAAAAGGGAAACAAATTGGTTTCCCCAAGCTTTGCTGGCTAGCTTTCTGGCTCTAGTCTGCAACAATATGACTTGATTGTGCAGGAGTTTCAGGGCTTCGCAGAGCAGGCAGTCTGTATCTGGAAAGCTGGCCGGTTTCCTCCTAGGCTGCTTCTTCCTGATGAGTCTAGATCATTGGGCTTCTCTGTAGCTTCTTCTGTTTTCCAGTGTTTCGGGTGTGAGTTATTATCGTCAGCTCATTATTCTGAGGAGTTTTCCTCTTCTTTGGAGAGGTAGTGGGTCCCATGGACCTTTGTCCCAGTGAAATCATCTCATGGTCTTTGGGAGTTACTAATCTCTACAGCGGGATGTAGTTCAGTCCTAAACTTCACTTCCTGGGACAAGTTCTGTCTCTTGCACATTCCTTCCTGGTGTAATACCTCAGGCAACTATTACTTCATTTTTATGGTCATTGACGTCAGGGACCCCCATTACATATGGCCTCCCACTGAGGGAGCCTGCTGGTCCTGCTGCCTAATTTTACACTTGGGCTGTGGAAGCATCATCAGTGAGCATGTTTGGAGTAGGGGTCTGGCTGGAGAAAGAGGCTGGTGGGACCAGGCAGTGGCCTTTGGAAGATGCCTCTTCCTTGACAGTTAACTGTGTTAGGTGAGTTACAAGCAAACAGCTTCTTAATCCTTTAATCCTCACACCTCTGAATATGGTGAGGGAGACACTGGAGGTCATTCGGGATTGTTTCAATGGCTGTCACAAAAATCCAAATTGAGGGGCAGAGAAACTAGCAAGTGTGGGTTTGGACTTAAACTAGGTCCTTTGGAGGGCTTTTGTGACAAGAACCGAGGAGTATTCTTAAATCCATGGGCTTTTCTCATCTTTTTGCTGCTAAGTAGGCATTATTATAGCAAATGTACGTTATCATTCAGCATTCCAAGGACTGGTTTTCCAATAATAAGTAGTTTTTTGTTTTTTTTTTTGGTCAGTTTCACTCTGTCACTCAGGCTGCAGGGTCATGATCATGGCTCACCTCAGCCTTGACCTCGTGGGCTCAGGTGATCCTTCCACCCTCAGCTTCCTGAGTAGCTGAGACTACAGGTGGATGCTACCACACCCAGCTAATTTTTAAATTTTTTTTGCAGAGACAAGACCTCATTGTGTTGCCTAGGTTGGTCTTGAGCTCCTAGTCTCAAGCAATCCTCCCACCTCGGCCTCCCAAAGTGCAGGGATTACAGGCATGAGCCACCATGCATGGCCAAGAAGTGACTTTCAAGGTGTCCTTAACTTGACTCTTACTAAATGGTGTAGCCTGTCCTCGCTCTGTCCAAGTCCTCACCATCTGGACGTTTCTTTCGTTTTGGTATGATAGTTAGCAGCAATGGGTAGTAAACATTCTGTTCCCTATCTTGTAATGCTGGCTGACTGTATTCACTTAGCCATGTGTCACTGAAGCTCCCTTGCCCTTCGGAACAAAGCAGGGCCCCCGTGAATTCTGAAAGTAAAGGTTTGCAGAGCACAGGGCTGATAAGGCTTGTTTCAGTGCTGGGCTTAGCTGGCAAGATCCCTGGACTTGGTGCAGCTCTGAGAGCCAAAACCTGACTGCGATTTGAAGCAAGCCCATCAGCTTTCTGAGGTCTTGGTTTCTTCAACTGGTCAAAGAGGTTTGGTCAACATTAAAGACATTTGAATTATATCCCTGGGAGCCCTGGAGTTAGACCAAGGTAAGGTGCTCAGAAGTTGCCGGAATGATGTGTTGGGGTTGGGAAGCATAACAAGTCAAATTTTAAAAAAAAATCTATTGTTGTGGGCAGTACAAGTCAAAAATTAAAAAAAAATCTATTGTTTTTGGTTCATCTCAAGTTCTCTTAGCTCTAAAGTGCTACTACTCTAAATATTTTTAATTTTAATTTTATCTGTTTATTTGAGTTGGTGTCTCACTGTGTCACCCAGGCTGGGAGTGCAGTGGCACACTTACAGCTACCGCAGTCTCAATCTGTTGGTCTCAGGTGATCCTCTGTCTTAGCCTTCTAAGTAGTTGGGACTGCAGGCATGCACCACCATGCCCAGCTAATTTTTTTTGAGTTGCAGTCTCACTGTGTCGCCCAGGCTGGAGCACAGTGGCATGCTCATGGCCACTGTAGCCTTGACCTGCTGGGCTCAGGTGGTCCTTCTGCCTCAGCCTTCCAAGTAGCTAGAGCTACAGGCATGTGCCACCACACTGAGCTAATTTTTTTTTTGTTTGAGTCAGAGTCTAACTCTGTCACCCAGGCTGGAGTGCAGTGGCATGCTCACGGGCTCAGGTGATCTTTCCTCCTCAGTCTTCCAAGTAACTAGAACTTATAGACACACACTCCCATGCCTGGCTAATGTTTTGATATATTGTAGAGACGAGATCTCACCAAGTTGCCCAGGCTGATCTTGAACCCTTGAGCTCAGGCAGTCCTCTCACCTCTGACTCCCAAAGTACTGGGATTATAGACTTGAGCCACCATGCCCGACCTTGATTTATTGTAGAGACGAGGTCTCACCAAGTTGCCCAGGCTGGTCCTGAACCCCTGGACTCAGGCAGTCCTCTTGCCTCAACTTCCCAAAGTGCTGGGATCACAGGCATGAGCCTCCGCCCCCTGCCCCAGATAATTTTTTGATTTATTTTAGAGACGAGGTCTCACCAAGTTGCCCAGGCTGATCTTGAACCTCTGGGCTCAGGCAATTCTCTCACCTCTGTCTCCCAAAGTGTTGGGATTACAGGCATGAGCCATCGTTCCTGGCTAAATATTTTTATTTTTATGCTGTCTCTTTGCCTAGATCTATCCTTGGGTGAGTGAGTTTACAGTTGTCCTGTCTATATAGAGGGTAGCTACTAGCCATGTGTGACTAATTTAAACTTAAACATTAAGATGTAAAAATCGGTTCCTCAGTGACATTAAGCACATTTCAAGTTCTCGGTGGCTTTGTGTGGCCAGTGGCTGCCATTCTGGGTAGTGCAGTTCAAGAACATTTCCATCATTGCAGGGTTTTGTTAGACAGCATTGGTCTAGAATGTTCTTTGCCCAACTCTAAAAGCTTAATTACATCAACATGTAAATCCCTAAGCATCACATATTTGGGCTTAGTCTTCCATAGTTCATAGACCCAACAGCTTTGGTGACAAAGTATTTACAGACTGGCTTTCTCCACGGCATGTTAAGAAGTGATTTCTGATGCACCAGTTGGGAGAGGAGTGATCAATTATGAAACAGTTTGAGAGCGGAGCTTAGCAAGGGCCTGGAGAGAGGAGCCCGAAGCAGAAGGGCCAGGCGCTAAGCCCTGGGAAAGCTGTTCTGATTTGAGAGCCCATTTATTATCATAAAGGCCCTGGATGGTTCTCCAAGACCTGCTCTCATTGTGTCCTTGGTCTCCAAATGTCAGATGTCACCAGACCTGTTGCTTGGTCCTTCACCTGCCCATAGACGATCGTGGGCCCTCTGCCAAACCAGTGCATTTTCATTCTAGTCCTTCTAACTGTTGGGGATACTCTTCTATTTTCACAGGTGTTGGGGGACAGTGGGGCAGATTCTGAGGCATTGGTGTGGGGGTGTCTCTTGTCTAGTCCTGGATGTGCTTTGTTTGAACGCTGCTAGACATAAGGTGCATAACAGACTCTCATAACAGGCACTTCCTGATGCTTTGGGAGGGCTATTTCTCACTGTGCCATTTGTATTCTGTCTCAACCCTATCTGGTTAGTATAGCACATCTACTTTGTGAATGAGGAAACTGAGGCCTTGAGGAGGGTACTTGGGTCCCAGGGCAGGCAGGGCTGTGCAGGCTTTGGACCTGGGATGGGGTCTGCCCTTTTCTCCCCTCCCTCCTCTCTGTGCTCAGAGGCTGTTTCTTACTTACTGCCCCCCCATTCCATCCTCAAGCAGAAAAGTAAACTGAATTTTTAAAAGATTAAAGCCATTTATCCCACATACTGAGTCTGACAGGTGTACTGAGTTATTTAAGCCTCTTTCTGACCCCATGAGGGAGGTATTCTTATTCCTGGAAATGGGAGTGCAGGATCCTACCCTTTAAGTCTTTTGTCTTTCCAAAGTCATATTTTATCAGAATTACACAACTGTCAGGTGCTTTTGAATGACTGAACAAAAGAGCCTCCTAGGCTAGATAGACTCCTAGGGAGGTAGATGTGTCTGAGGGCACAAGAAGACTGCCCTGAAGGCTGAGCATGGTAAAAAAGACAACCTTGGAGTCACTGAGTCCCTGAGGCCTCACAGGGAGGTCACGAGACTGTTCCTTGGCCCTCAAACTGGCTGTCACCCAGGAGTAGCTTGCCTCCTGGTTGGGAGAGGCAGCAAGTCTGTTCAAGCACAACCCCACCCCCTTCTCCTTCAGCCGAGGCCTGGGGTGCCTTTGTGAGGACCTGTCAGTGACGGATCTAAAGGCTGCTTCAGTCTTCTACACATGTCTTTGCCCCTCCTTTCTGCCCCTCCAAGGAGGAAAAGGGAGCAGGAGTGATCCTCATGTCCCTGAACTTGCCTTGGAGGAAGGCTGGCACTCAGCTGTGCCTGGAGCTGTCTCTGGGAGGATTGCAGCGCTGAGAATAACCTCCCTGCTTTGTCCTTTGACTTTGGTGTGGCCCACCTGGCCGAGCATGTGCTGGTACTATTTTTAGCAGGTGGCATCCTTTCAGAGGGCCAAGTGCAGGTGGCTGCAGCATTCGGGGCAGGTCCTGGTGCCAATGCTGTTGCTGCTGCCACTGCCTGATCAGGAGTTTGGAGAGTAAAACACTCTAGGAGCCTCTGCAGGGTGTGTGGAGGGGGTGGCTGCTGATGAGGTCTTGGGGCTGCCTTTTCTATTCTGGATCTCTGGCAGGGGCCCAGCTGCCTCCCGAGGCTGGCACGTGACTGAGACAGCCTAGAGAGCTGGGGTCAGGACGGCTGCCCTCAGGAATGAGGGCCCTTGTTGCCCCAGCAGGCAGTTTCTCAGGAAACCAAATAACCCCATTTTCCTGTGAGGTTGCCCAGCCTCAGGACCTGCCACTAACTGGACACTAAAAGCACTCTAAAATGAGGAATTGGCTGGCAGTCTGATTCCTGGTGTCCTCTGGCTTAAACCAGCACACATGAAAGCAGGCAAAGCCTGGTCCCAGTGGGAATTCTTTTCTAGGGGGCCACTGAGGCTGAAGGGGGCCACTGAGGCTGAAAGGAGTTTGACAAACAAGTCTGCCTGTTCACCACACTATCCTTTCTTCTCTCCTTTCTTTTTTTTTTTCCAGGTCTTCCTTCCCTCTTGCTTGGAGCTGCCAACTCCAGCCCATCTATCTGTTTCTGATTAAGAAAGCTTCGAGCCATATAAGGCCCTCTGTTTCCTATGGTTTATGTTGGCTGGAGAGTAAGGTTGTTTTTGCAAAGTCTGATTCAAAGAAGTGGCAGGGCTTATGCAGGCTCTCTGTGTATGTGTGTGTTTGTGTGTGTGTGTGTGTGTGTGTGTTTGTGTGTTCATCCCTCCCTGTGTGTCCCCTATCTCCTGGGGCAGCACTGCCTTACTGGAACAGATTGAATTTGAGGGAGTGGGGACTGAGGGTAAGGTCTAGCCATCACTCTCTAGGGCCAGTGTGTAGTGTGGCCGCAGGTGTTCCTGGCAGGTGTACATTACTTGCTGAGAACTTGAAGTAAAAGATGGGCCCCATTAACTCACACAGTATACTTGTCATGCTACCAGCCACTGAGACGTCCTGTTTGGGGACTAGATCCTGGCTCTTCAAACATATCGTCTTCCCTTGCCCCTCGTTCCTGAGGGTCCTACCTGCCCTCTGTAGGATACTGGGGAGCCGTTCCTGGGAAGCCACGCTCCAACCTCATCTTCACCTCCCTTCTTGCTGCCTCTTGAGTCAGCCAAGCTTGTTCCTGCCTTAGGACGTTGGCACATGCTCTCGCCTGGAACTTTCTGCCCCTCCCCTCCCCCCCCATCTTGGCACAGCTCTTGACAGGTTCCAGCTCTGCAGCCACCTCTTCCAAGAGGCATTCCCTCCCCATTCTGCCTGTAGCTTCCCTGCCAAATGCCCTGTCTAGCCTTTCTCCTCTGAGTCACGCCACACTGAAAAGGTCTGAGTGATGCCTCTTAACTCTTGTGACTATCACCCTGCCACAAGCACAGGCGAGTAGTTAATTCATTCCATGCAAGGCATGCCCGAGGGCTCTGTTGTCCTCAGCCAGTGGAGAAGCTACAGGTCTATTACCTGTAAGTTGCTGGATCTTCTTTGCAGTGTCTTTTCTGCAATTTGACTCTCTACCCCTCCTTCCACCTTTGCTTCCTGAAGGTTCTTTCCCTTTAATACCTGGCTCACAGTGGGTATCAAAATCTTTATTAAATGACTAGCCCTGAGGGGTCCTGCTATCTGATACCAGTTTAGTCCTCAGTGTCTTGCTTTCCAAAGGGACTAACAATCAATTAATCAGGTTCTCTCTCTCTTTTTTTAAATCAGGGTCTCATTCTGTTGCCCAGGCTGGAGTGCAGTGGTATGTTCATGGCTTACGCCAGCCTCAACCTCTTGGGCTCAGACAGTCCTTCTACCTCATGAGTAGCTGGGACTACAAGTGTGGACTACCCTGCTCGGCTAATTTTTTAATTTTTTTGTCGACACAGGGTCTTGCTATGTTGCCTAGGCTAGTCTCTAACTCCTGAACTCAAGGAGTCCTCCCACTTCAACCTCCCAAAGTGCTAGGATTACAAGCATAAGCCACCATGCCCAGCCATGTTCTCTGATTATTACTCTTATGTCAGCAGGGCAGGGGTCTCTGAAACAAAATTGGCATCAATTATTGTGGAAAACAAGCATTACCAGTTTGTACATAGATGAGTTAACACTACTGCATATTTATTATTATGGTTAACAAGAAACATGTAAAGCCATATGGTAATAAAGCATCCATTGCTACTTGAATGTAGCTTAAGAATGTGTTGATTTTTTTTTTTTCCTGTGAAAGCATCGCTAGTAGAAAAGTTTGACTTTTTGCTCTGCACACAGTTTGGAAGGACAGTCTTCCTCTGCCCTAAGTGTACCCCTTTCCAGAGCCAGCGTCTTCAGTTCTAGCTGTCCCCTCTTTGCCACTTGCCTCTATATTTCTAAATTGTAGGCTGGTGCCATGGTTCACTCCTCCTGAAATCCCAGCAATTTGGGAGACCAAGTGAGAGGATTGCCTGAGTCTAGGAGTTTGAGACCAGCCTGGGCAACTTGGCAAAAGCTCATTTCTACAATTAAAAAAGAAAAAAATTGGGCCGGGCACGGTGGCTCACACCTATAATCCCAGCACTTTGGGAGGCCAAGGCAAGAGGATTGCCGGAGCCCACGGGTTCGAGACCAGCCTGGGCAATTTGGTGAGACCTTGTCTCTATAGTAAATCAGGAAATTGGCCAGACATGGTGGCATGCGCCTGTAGTTCCAGCTACTTGGAAGACTGAAGGATCACCTGAGCTCAGCAGGTCGAGGCTGCAGCAGCTGTGAGCATGCCACTGCACTCCAGCCTGAGCGACAGAATGAGATTCCAATTCTAAATCAATAAGTAGTAAAAGAAATTGTATACTTCTTATTTCTTTGTTTTAAACAATTATCATCTTATTTGTTTTTAATGTGGGAGGTAGACTTAGCTCACTTCTGTGCTTTTTTTCTTCCCTCATCCTCCCTGTATAGACGTTGTTTTTGGTCAAGAGTGTGTATTATAGGCTAGGCACAGTGGCTCACACCTATAATCCCAGCACTTTGGGAGGCTGAGGTGAGAGGATTGCCTAAGCTCTGGGCAACTTGGCAAGACCTCATCTCTACAATAAATCAAAAAAATTAGCCAGCCATGGGTGGCGCTTGCCTGTAGTTCCACATACTTGGAAGACTGAGGTGGAAGGATCACCTGAGCCCAACAAGTCGAGGCTGCGGTGGCTATGAGCATGCCACTGCACTCCAGCCTGGGCGATAGAGTGAGAGACTCCAACTCAAAAGAAATAAAATAAATAAAAGAGTATATATTATTATGATGTAAACATTGTATATGGCAGTCTGCTTTTTTTTTTTTTTTTTTTTTTTTTTTGAGGTGGAGTCTCACTCTGTTACCCAGGTTGGAGTGCAGGTCTTGCCAGGTTGCCCAGACTGGTCTTGAACCCCTGTGCTTGGGCAGTCCTCTTGCCTCCACCTCCTGAAGTGTGCCTGACTGTCTATGGCAGTTTTTAGTTTTCTCTGTCCTGGTTAATTCCTTTGAGTTCTTCTGCTTCATTTTCTGTTTCTCACCAGTTCCCTTGCTTCCCCAAGCCTCCACCATTGCTGTAGAACTCTTGTCATTGCAGAAAGCACTTCATGGTTGCACACACCTGGGACTCTTAGCAGTTCCTTGTTGCTCTTGTCTCTGGCTCTGCTTCTCCCTCACCTCCAGCCTAGGAATTTCCTCTCCCTTTGGCTTGTTCTCTTGTCTTGGGGAGCCCATCATCCAGTAGCTTGCTGAGAAGGTGTGCGTGGCGGGTCGTCCACAGGATGCGCAAGCTGGTTCAATGCAAAGGTAGGCACCTGTGGAGGCATGGGTTGGGTATGTGTGGCAGAAGGCAGGAGGATTGGTAGACAGTTGGCAAGACAGCCAGGCTTGTGGATCCTTTCCAGGCCAGCAGGAGGTCTGGCTTTACTTTCTGAAGAAGTTATAATTGGGGGGATCTGGGTTTGGGCACCAGCTAGTGGTGGAAATGGGTCTTGACTCAAAGTCCGCATACTGAGGCAACTCAACCCTCCTTGGCTGCCATAATGTAGCATTCAGGTGAATGCCCTCATCCCCACCCCAGGACATTAGAACATTCTAATTTCCCCCACTTCCTGTTCATCCCCACCCCACCCCCAGCAGGATACTCGCCTGTCTCTTGGACCAGACTTTCAGTTGGTCAGTGGCAGACGGTGACAGTAACAGGCTCACCAGAGAAGAGATCATTTTTCATTTTTTTGGTTTGCCCCCAAAGAAACTGAAAAATTGGAAGTGCCTCAAGGGCAGCGCCTTGTCTGATTCATTTGTGTCCCATCCTACCTGTTCCTTGTAAGTGCCAGTAATTATTTGGTGAACAGAAATCACCTTTTATGCTTCTAGGTGATTTCTATCTAGGCTGGTCAGATTGCACTGTCTGCAGTTAGGGAGCTGGGTGTCTTGCGGCTTTGCTCTGCCCATGTGAGGTGTGGTGTGAAGGGTCTTTTCTGATGTCTTTCTTGGCTTCTAAGTCAGCTTGTTGTCAGATCACCACTTCATACCTTCTGGGCAGTCTTGCGTCCCATGTCTTCTGTGGTTGCGGGCAGGAGCTCCATGCACCCAGGCATGCAGTCCTGTCACCTGCGTTGTTACCATCCTTAGGGACCTATTGGAACTTTCTTGTAGAGCAAGATGGTTGTCCAGGCTGGAGCTGAGGGGCAGGAAGGATGTGACAAAGTCTTCAGAGTTTTTAAAAATGATGCCCTATCCCCCAAATGAAGCAATGATGACCTTTGTAAGAGTTGCTGCTTTTCCTTCCTCCCTTGATGAGGAACGAGACTTGGATCTGCTGTGGATTTGATCAGTAGAGCAAGAGGAAGGCTGTGCGGTTTGCCCTTGTGTTGCTCCCTTCCTTACCAAGTTTTCTAAACCAGGAGTTAGTTTCTAATTGGAATGGAGAATTGGAGGCCATGTCCTGAGAAGGGAGTTTTTGCTTCCGGCTCTTCTTACTTGGAGTTCCTGGGTTTCCATTTTGGTGGGAGATGGCTTCTCAAGGCAGGTACTCCCATGCGGTTGTTACTGGGTTGGCTAAGCGTCTAGCCTTCCCTTCTGAGAAGTGGACTGGGAAAGTGCCCCATAACTTCCTGACAGCTGGCCTATCTGGATGGGCAGGAGCCTCCCCAGTGTGGCCACCCTGGCTGCCCTCGGTTCATCACAATGGAGGGTGTGGGGACAGTCCTGGACAGGACCTTCCAGCCCCACTGTGAGCTAATTTGGAATCTGTAGGGTGCCCACATGAAGTCACAGCTTACTGAGGCCTCTTAGGATGTAGGTAACAGCTCTGTGAGCACTGGGCTGGGCTGAGACCAACGCGTGGGCATGGCTCCAGCACCCTGATTCCCGGCCCAGCCATGCTGCTGAGGGTGAGTGGCCCAGACCTACCATCACACCCACCCTCAGTGGCAAGACCCCAAGAACTGCCCAGCAAGGTAGGTGTTGGCTGTCGCAGTATTTTTTCAGCCCTTGAGTTTCTTAGGATCTTCTGGGAGCACCCTCTAAAACTGTGCTGTCCAGTAGGTAGCCACCAGCTGCAGGTGACTATTTCAATTTAAATTAATATTTACAGCCTGTAATCCCGCGCCTTTGGGAGGCTGAGGTGAGTGGATTGCCTGAGCCCGCGGGTTCGAGACCCGCCTGGGCAAGCAAGACCTCATCTCTACAATAAATAAAAAAATTAGCCGGGCGTGGTAGCACGCGCCTGTAGTTACAGCTACTTGGAAGGCTGAGGTGGAAGGATCGCCGGAGCCCAGCAGGTCGAGGCTGCGGTGGCCGAGAGTGGCCACTGTACTCAGTCTGGGCGACAGAGTGAGACTCCAACTCAAAAAAAAAAAAAATTGATATTTAAAAAAATTTAGTCTCCTAGTTACACTTGTCACATTTCAAATGCTCATAGCCTCTTGTGATTAAGTAGCTGCCGATATTGGACAGCAGTCACCCCTGAGGAGTCACCCACACCTCTGCCTCTTGTGACCCTGTCGCAATAACTGCTCTGTTGCCTTGACCCCAAAGGTCAAACCCCTTTTATCTAGCCCTACTGGCCTTCAGCTCTAGCTTCTAGGACTTGTTCCTGCTCTGCTCTGGGACTTGCTCCCCTGCCCAAAGGCATCAGAACTTAAATTTATGTTATCGCCCCCTCTGCTTCATTGAAGTGTAGGGAATCTGGCCCTCTTTGGGAGAGTCTTCCTGGGCTCCCTATGCCTGCTTCTCAGCTTGGCTACAGTGGTGCAGGGAGGGGTATGTGTATGTGTGAGAGTTTGATTCTTCCTGGATTGTGAGCTGCTGGGGGTCAGAAGCTTCTTGTAGCAACTTACACACATTTGAATGTACAAACAAGATGAGAAAATAGGTAAATGCATCTGATACAAGCCAAGAGGTGCTCTGGGGTCTTGGAAAGAACTCTCTGTGATCTTCCACCAAACTCCCATGGAAGGGAGCGTGCCTCCACCTGGCCCCAGTCTGCTGCCGTTGTCTGATGTGGTGGCCGAAGTGCTGGGCACCAGGTTCTGACTCCCTGCCCTGGAGGACGCTGAAGGGGGAGGAGTCCCTCAGCAGGAGCTGGATGAGCTGGGCACGCAAGATGGGGGTGTCTTGGGCAGGCTTCTTCTCATGGGCAGACACCAGGGGATGGTCTTTGGCAGCATGAACACTGGAGTAATGGAAGAAATGTTCAGATTCTAGCCTCATTGTGTTAATTCAGAACACAAAGTGGATGTGGCTCCACTGACCAGGCCCAAGCCCAGGCTGGACTTGTTGGGCTCTTGGCTCCCCAGCTGTTGTTTTTATGCTGGGCAGACTTTCCCATCAATTCTGTGTCTTTTTCACAGTAACAGTAGCTGGCCTGGCTTAGTCACTGGGACCAACACTCTTTGAATTATTCCCAGGGATTCATTTTCGTGTTTTTATTTATTTATTTATTTTTGAGTTGGAGTCTCACTCTGTCACCCAGGCTGGAGTGCAGTGGCACACTCATTGCCACCACAACCTTGACCTGCTGGGCTCAGGTGATCCTTCTACCTCAGCTTTCCAAGTACCTGGAACTACAGAGGGAGGCACACCACCATACCCAGCTAATTTTTTTGATTTATTGTAGAGAGAGATCTCCTCATGTTGCCCAGGCTGGTCTCAAAGCCCTGGGCTCAGGCAGTCCTCTAGTCTCTGCTTCCCAAAGTGCTGGGATTACAGGCATGAGCCACCATGCCCAGTCCCTTGTCATGTTTAGCAGCAGGCTCTCGACCTGTAGTTACATGGTCCATCACCTGGGCTGGGAGCTAGGCCATTACTCCTCCTAAGGCTGTTCTGAGAAACTGCAGGTACCTCTCTGGAGAAGAGAGGTATCCTTTTAGAACCTGGAGTGAGCAAGCAGACGAACACTGAAGTCTGTGGCTATAGCACACGTGCCTTCTGCTCTGTGTGACCGCTTGGCAGCTGGCCAGCGTGCATCCATTCCCAGGCAAATGGACCTGCTAAAAATAAGCAGGCAGCTATTTAATTCCAGCAGATTCAGAATAGCTGAGTGTTCTCCCTACCACCCCTAGGACGAGGCTCTACCGTGTGCATTCTTCTGGGAGGCTTTTTCCCTTACTGCAGGTCGACCTGGCCTGCCCTGGCCCTGGCCCTGCCCTGCCCTGCCCGTACTGGGCCACAGCCTTCCAACCCCAGGCCAAAGAGAGCAGCTGAAGAGAGTCTGGCCCAGAGAAAGAAGTGTCTGTGCCTGGTCCTAACTGGGCCTTCAGGAAAGGCTGGTGCATCCAATACCACCTCTTGTAGGCCTATCAGACCCTGTAAATTGGGGTAAACAGCCCCTTAGCAATTCCAAGAAGTCTACTTGACTGAGGTGAGATTGGTTTCGAGGTAAAGAAGTGAGGGGCTAATGATTTTTTGACTGGTGAGAAGGGGAGGTGGGTGGGAGGCATTAGTCACCTTGTGGAACTCCCTGCCTCCCAGTGTGGATACCCTGGGTGAGACCCAGCTAGGCTGGGCCAGCTAGGCTCTGTGATTGCCAACCAGGCCATCTGGCAGGATGGCTGCTGGCCCTGGGGGTTCTGGGCTCTGTTCTTGGTGGAGAATGGCTCATACTCTAATGACAACTCCCTGGAGGCAAGGAAAATGTAAAGAATGTCTTCCACTCTACTCTGTGGGGATCTCTGTTCTCAAGTGCCCGTGAAATGCCTCAAAGTCTGACAGTTCTTGTTCCTGGAAGCAATCAGGAGAGAGGGGCTTTGCCCTGAACCACTTATCACACAGTAGCGGTGACATCCAGTTCCTAGTTTTCCAGCACTGGGTCTCTCTGGCTTTCATCTAGAGTTGGGGGTGGAGGCTGGAGAGTGGTGGGCACTGAACATTGAGGTGGGACATTCTGGATTCCACGAGTTGGTGATGTGGAGACAGGGCCTCAGGGTAGCAGTATTCAATGCCTTCTAGGAGGTCCTCCTTACACAAAAGGGACATCTGGCTTGGAAAGGTTGCAGAAACCGTATGTCCTAGGCTAACTGTGAGGGTTTGAGATGGTGGGTCTGGGGGCTTAGAGCCTTAGTCTCTGGGGAACAAGCTGGGCTGGGAGGTGTGGGAGGGTCAGTGGTGTTGGTGTTCCAAGGAGCTGCAGAGCAGCAGACAGGGGCTTTGGGGGTGACCTGGCCTTCAGCAGCTGGTTCTGTACATTCAGTCTGAGTGAGGACTGGGAACAGGCAGATGGAGCGTGGGGAGCCCAGTGCCAGGGTGGGCCAGGACTGGTTGCAGTGTGGATGACGGGGGTGCCAGGACCAAAGCCAGGTGGGTATGCATGTTTGATGGTGGGTCTATGCTTTACTGTTGTACAGCCAGCTTCTGGATCTTGGGAGGCGGGGCAGGGTTTGGGTGTGGTGGGACCAGCAGCTGCTAGAGAGGCAGGACCCTTGGGGATCAACTTCTGGTTCCAAAGGGTTGGGTGGGGCTTCTCCAGCTGTTTTGAGAGGCGTTTTTGTCTTGGTCATCTACCCCTCCCTCGTATACACAGTGTGAGTGAGTCTGTGGCCTTGGGCCCTTGGTGTGTGAGATGGCAGACTGCCCCCTAGGGGATGATTGTGAGGGTTCTTTTTCTTCCTCTCACTCCACTTCATCTTTTTCCTGAGATCTGAGAATTGCTAGGATACTCTAGGAATCACAACAATAAACCCTGCTGAAATGGGATTGCCCAGTTAAGGAGTCCGTGGGATACAATGTGCTCTGGTGGGTACACTTAAAGCCCAGATTTCTTTGTCACTGTACGACATATCTGTGTAACCAAAAGCAATGTGTACAACCTTAAGTGATGGAAATAAAAACAAAGCAAAAAATTGAAAAATAAACAAACTCAACAAGAGGAAAACCTGGGTTGGGACCTGAGCTCCACTTCCTGTTAGTGTGTGCCCTGCTGGGTAGGATGTAATCTCCCTACCTCATGCCCTGGGCACACTTCCCTATCCTGGGCATGCCCTTTGCCTTCTCAAGTTGTTGTTACTCTTTTCTACAAAACATATCTTCCACAATATGCCACGTTTGGAGGTATATGCAGATTGTCACAGAGCAGTGATCCTCAAACTTGACTGTACTTTGTAATCACTTGGGTTAAAAGAAAAGAAAAGAAAAAGCTGGTGCCTTGGTCCTCACTCTGGAATTCGGATGTAGTTGGTCTTGCTACCTTGGCCTTGGGCTTTTAGACTAATATGAAATGATGGTAATGAGCCCAGTTGAAGAACTACACTTACGGAAATTAAAAATCTCCCCCATCAAGTGGAAGACACAAGACTGTCTATTTGTGGATAAGAAATCCAAAGGACTCTACTAAAAAAAGTGTTAGCAACCAACTAAAAAAACATTCCACAAGGTTGCAGGATGTAAGATGAACGTGCAAAAACTTCCCCCTCTCACACACCTGAGGGGCTTGGTATGTGTCCTACCAGGGAATTATGTGGATGTAGACCTGGCATGCACATGGTGGTCTTTACCTTTTGTTTTCTGTGTTGTGGTGCTTATTCCATGTCAGTACATGAGACCTTCTTCCTTTAACACTGTTATGTCCATGGATTCCACAATATATTTAGTCAGTGATTCCCCCGAAAGGTTAATCCCGGTTTTGATTCAAATGATGCCCCAGTGGACATTCTTATAAAGACCTCTGCTTATGTAGAAAATGGGTCTTAGCCGGGCTCAGTGGCTCAGCCTGTAATCCCAGCACTTTGGGAGGCTGAGGGGAGTGGATTGCCTGAGCCCGCGGGGTCGAGACCCGCCTGGGCAACTTGGCGAGACCTCATCTCTACAATAAATCAAAAATTATTTAATATACAGCGTGTGCCTGTAGTTCCAGCTACTTGGAAGACTGAGGCTGAAGGATTGCCGGAGCCCAGCAGGTTGAGGCTGCGGTGGCCGGGAGCAGCCACTGCACTCCAGTCTGGGCGACAGAGTGAGACTCCAACTCAAAAAAACCCCCAAAAAACAAAAAAGAAAATGGGTCTTATTATGCTGCCCAGACTGGTCTTGAACTCCTGGACTACAAGTGATCTCCCATCTCAACCTCTGGATCCTGGCTTCGTGGTTTGTTTTAAACAGACGCAGTTTAGCTATGTTGCCCTGGCTGGACTAGAACCCCTGGGCTCAAGCAATCCTCCTGCCTCAAGCCTCCTAAAGTGCTGGGAATATAGGCATGAATCATCATGCCTGGCTCTGTGGGGTCTTTTCGTTGTGGTTTTTGTTTTAAAAATTCCAGGTGTAGGATTTCTGAGTTGTAGGATATGGCCATAAGGTTTTAAGAGCTGTTACTACAGCTCTCCAAAAAAATGGTAGTACGGATTTTCCCTTTTCTTGGCCCATATAACATCTCTTCCTCACAGATCCAGATTAATGGGTTCCAGATTTAATGCAGAATAGAACTTGGGTTCCTAGTTCTTGAATGTATGACCTTGACTTATTTTAACCTTTAAGATTGTAATATATTCCAAACGACAGTGGCTAAAGATTGAGAAGCATCTAGCAAGGTTACAGGTTTGAATCTGTAATGGTAAGGTAACATTGTTGAAGCTTTCCTTCTAGAGGGGCTGATACAAAGTGTCCTGAGCCCTGGCTCCTGCTTAGCTCTGCTTTTGCTTCAAACATCATTGCTGCTGCTTTGATATTAACAAGAAGGATTATTACTACTACTACTACTACTGTTATTATTATTGTTTTTGAGTTGGAGTCTCACTCTTGTCATCCAGGCTGGAGTACAGTGGCATGCTCACGGCCACCACAGTCTCAACCTGCTGGGCTCAGGCGATCCTTCCACCTCAGCCTTCTAAGTAGCTGGAACTACAGGTGCACGCCACCACATCCTACTAGTTTTTGTGATTTATTGTAGAATGAGGTCTCACCAAGTTGCATAGGCTAGTCTTGAACCCCCAGGCTCAGGCAGTCCTCTCACCTCAGCCTCCCAAAATGCTGGGATTACAGGCTGAGCCACTGCGCCTGGCCAAGAAGGGTTATCTTTAAAGACAGAAGGACTTTTCTCTTTTTTTGAGTCATAGTCTCTCTCTGTTGTCCAGGCTAGAGTGCAGTGATACACTCACGGGCGCCTCAGCCTTCCAAGTGGCTGTAACTACAGGCGTGTGCCACCATGGCAGGCTAATTTTTTGATTTATTGTAGAGATGAGGTCTCACCAAGTTGCTCAGGCTGGTCTTGAACCCCTGAACTCAGGCAGTCCTCTTGCCTCCGCCTCCCAAGGTGCTGGGATTACAGGGGTGAGCCACCACATCTATCTGACAAAAGGACTTTCAAATGCAGATGACCTCACCACCACCACTGCCCCCACCTCCATCACTTTAGAGGCAGAACACAGCTCCTAATACTCCTTCACAAACTATAATGTGCTTAGAAATCTTCTGGGGGTCTTGTTCAAGTGCAGCTTTGATTCTGCAGGCCTGGGGTGAGGCTAAGATACCACATTTCTAGCAGCTTCCCAGGTGATACTCAGTACTGGTCAGTGGACCCCCAGCCTTGGCTAGAGATTAGAACCACCCCAGGAACTATTAAAAGTACTGATACCCTGGTTTTACCAGAGAACATTAATATTATAAGTCAATTAAACCAGTAAGTTATTAAAATATTTGCATTTATTATCTCTGCAATAAAATACAAATCTAAATTAAGTTGCTATTCACTGTCATTTGGGGGGGGTTTGGTTTTAAGAAGACATAAATTTTGCAGACAGACTTACATTTGCTGGCATGGGAGGCACTGAATACAAGTGTTCTGCAGTAAGTCCATCCTATGCCTTTTATGAGATGTGGCCTTGTCTTACGGATGAAGAAAGTTGGGTTTTTTTCTTTTGTTTTTGTTTTGTGTGGGGTCTCACTCTGTCACCCAGTCTAGAGTGCAGTGGCACCATTATGATGACCACGGCTCACAGCAGCCTTGACCTCCTGGGCTCTGGTGACCCTTCTGCCTCAGCTCCCTGAGTAGTAGCTGGAACTACAAGTACAAGCCACCATACTCAACTTTTTCTTTTTTTTAATGAGGTTTTGCTATGTTTCCCTGGCTGGTCTCAAACTCCTAGGCTCAAGCAATCTGCCCTTCTGTCTCTCAAGGTGCTGGGATTACAGGCATGAGTCACCGCACCCAGCAGTTTACCTTTGTGATGGTGTGACTGTAGCTTCCCAGCATGGTGAGAATGTGTCCTGCTGCATATCACTATATCAGGAAAGGATCAAAATCTGAAATTCTAAGCATGGTTTCTGCTGAATGGGTATAGCTTTCATACCAGCATAAAAGTCAAGTTGCTTTCATACTAGTTGCAAGTTGTGCCCCATTGTAAGCGATGGACCCTCCTTCTACCTGGGTTGGACTTGGTTCTTCGTGTGCCTTTGTTTTGTGGGTCCCTCGCCCCGGAGCATCTTCCATCTGTTTGCAATGCCATTCCTCCAGTCTATTGCTGCGTAGAAACTACAATTTCATGGACTCATGATTTTGGGAGTAGCTTTGGGGACCTGTGTACCTGTGGCTTCCATGAGTCTTTAAAATGCTCTGATGCCTCTTGAATGGATCAAAAGGTTGTGGGGGGTGGTTAGCGAACTGAAGCACAATGAGCTTATTAACTTAAGGGGATCCTAGCTTCTGGCACCGTGATGTGCTGAAAGGAGGGGTTTGTTTTGAGGGAGTGTGTGGAAGCCAGGGAGTGGGAGGTGTCTTCCTGGCAGCTCACCTGCAGGAATCATCCATAGGGTGGGAGTGGGTGCAAGTCCAAGAGGGGGCAGGGAAAGGGAGGGCAGACAGCCCGTCAGCCATCAGGATCCTCTTCCCTGGCTCTCATAACATCCCTTCTCCACCTCTGCTGCTCTCCCCAGGTGTAACTGCTCCAGACCTCCAGGATGGCCATCCAGTTCCGCTCGCTCTTCCCCCTGGCATTGCCTGGGATGCTGGCGCTTGGCTGGTGGTGGTTTTTCTCTCGTAAAAAAGGCCACGTCAGTAGCCACAGTGAGCAGGTGGAGGCCAGTGCTGTGGAGCTGAGGGCCGACCCTGCCATCAAGGAACCCCTCCCCATGGAAGATGTCCGCACCAGAGTGGTGTCCACACCTCCTGGCATCACACAGCTGCCAGAGGAGGAGCTGTCCACCTCCAGCAAGCCGTCTGCAGAGCCCACAGCCTTGCCGCGCACACATACTGCCCGTCGAAGATCAGAGTCGTCGGGCAGCCTTCCCAACACCACTGACCCATGGGCTCAACCCGGATCGCGGAGACATGACAGCATAAAGCTGGAACTAGCCCCGACGGGGGACGAAGCCAGGCCTGTTCCTCTAGAGTGTCCCCTTCTGTCCCCAAAGGGTGTACCATTCCCACACGAAGCAGTGGAGGTGTGTAAGCAAGAGTCGATGCTCAGCAGGACACCAGGGAGAGGCCAGCCAGGCCAGTCTGCTGCGGCCCTTGTGGAGAAGCACAGCCCTGGGAACAGGGTGCAAGAGATGGGTGGTGCCGAAGGGACCGGCGATGCTGTGTTGGGAGAAAATGTGCATGAAGGGCTGTCACCCCAGGAGCAAGTCTCGGCACCAGGGGGCAGCAAGGTCCCCAGCCTGGCTCCCGCGGGAGGAGGGGGCGAGGAGGGGAGGAGCAGCCCACCCCCAGTGGCCGGGCCTGAGCAGAAAGAAGAGTACACAGTCTGGAAGTCGGCCCACTCCAAGCTGGCTCAGGCTGAGGAGCCTCAGGCTGAGGAGACCCCGGCGCCCCGGGTTAGAGGTAGCAAGGTCCAGGACAGAGACCTAGTGGGAGAACCGTGCAAAGAGGAGAGCTTGGATAGAGATGAGGAGATTGAGCAGGCCGCCTTCCAGATAATCTCTCAAGTAATCTTGGAAGCAACCGAAGAGGTGCTGGCCACCACAGTGGGCAAGATCGCAGACCGGATGTATCAGGCCTCAGCCGGTCAGCTCCAGGGACAGAAGGAGAATGACATCCCAGTCAGCCAGAAAAGTGACCAGGGCCGGGACGCTGCGAAGCCTGCCCCGGCCACCACAGAGGGAGCCACCGGCCCATCAGACGCCACCCTTCCCTTGGCAGGTCGGTCGGCAGAGGACCTGCCCCTACCAAAGACCTATGTGAGCTGCCTGAGCAGCCCCCTGTCCAGCCCCACCAAGGACAGTAAGCCAAAGAACTCTGCACACCACATCTCCCTGGCCCCCTGCCTGCCACTGGCCACTCCCCTTGGAGAGGCGCTGGAGGGGACAAGCATCCCAGTGGGAGACACCGCCTGTGCCACCTGCATGTCGGACAGCAGCCAAGGTGTCCCTTCAGTGGGCTCCTCAGGATACTGCTCAGATTCCCCTAGCACTTCGGGGATTGGAGACTCTTGCACAGAGACCAGCTCGAGCCCCAGGGACAAGGCCATCTCCCCGCTGCTGCCAGAAAGTACTGTGCCCTTCAGCAACGGGGTGCTGAAGAGGGCGTTGTCAGACTTGGGGACTGAGAATGGATGGACCGCAGAGGTGGAAGCAAATCACTCGGGAGGTAGGAGGGTGTCGGGCATGCATTTAGAGGACTGGAGTGCTCCCTTATTCGTCAGGAAGGGCTGCTGGTCCACCTCTCCCTTCTACAGAGCCATGGTGCTCTTCAGCCCTGTGTCTCAGCTGCCTGCAGAGAGCTGGGCATGGCGCACGGCTGGTGGGAGACCAGGGAGCTAGCTGGCCTGAAGCCCCAAAGCCATGGGAGCTGTCAGCCAGTGGCCTATCCAGCCCTCCCGTGGGAATTAGCTCAAAGTCAGGTTCACCTAGTAACCTTAGTGTGCCTAATTCTCCTTTTAAAACCTGAACCTTATGATGATGATGATGATGATGATGATGATGGTGGTGGTGCTGGTGGTGTGGTGTGTGTGTGTGTGTGTTTTAACGGAAAGGCTTCCTTAGCTTTGTTTCCCTTGTGTGCCCAGCGTGGGTGTGAGTTTATCTCCTTTTATCTCCTTTTAATCATGTGCTTGTTCCCATGTCTTCACCCGCTTTCCTTCTCCAGAAGCTCTTACAGGGTAAGTGCCCAAAGAATGGCCACAGCTTTGAATACTCGGGAGGCTCGAGCTTCCTGAGTTGTTGCTGTCACCTTCGAGAGAGCCTCAGCCACTTTCTTTCTGGGCAGCTGCAGTTCCACCCCTGGGAAAGAGGGGCACTTTGGTAATGAAGTGTCCTGAGTTTTTCGAGTGCTGACCCCAGCGTAGACCACTGGCTTACAGGTCAGCAGCTCCTGACCCTGCCTTTGCAGCCACCTGGGTGTTTTCATTTATCTCACGAAGAGATGCTACAAGTTTCCCCTCTGGCTCACTGACGTGTTTGTCCTGGAGCCCCGTTGCTTCCCACTGCAGCTCTGGGAAGGTTGGGACTCTCTACTGGGAATGTTATACTCAGCAGCATCTGGTTTATACCACACTACATTTTGTCACCTCCAAGATGCTATTAAGACAAGACACTATGGTTGTGTGCCTCGAAAAGAAACCATTGCCAATCATGATTACAGAAGGCCAGATACCGCAAGACGTATCCTAACACTGGGATGTAAAAATGTTTTAAAAAATTATTGTGGGCTGGGCATCATGGATCACACCTGTAATCCCAGCAGTTTGGGAGGCTGAAGCAGGAGGATCGCTTGAGGGTAGGAGTTCAAGACCAGCCTGGGAAACATAGTGAGATCTGGTCTCTACAGGAAATTAAAAAATTAGCCGGGCATAGTGGTTCATGCCTGTGGCCCTGGCTATTGTCCTCGGGGGCTGAGGCAGGAAGATCCCTTGAGCCCAGGAGACTAAGGCTGCTGTGAGCTATGATGGTGCCACTGTATGCTTGTCTGGGCGACAGAGTGAGACCCTGTCTCTAAAAAACAAAACAGATAAACAAAATGGCATCTTGAAACGGGTTAAGTTTTTGTTAAAGAATAAAGAAGTGTCCCTCTGCCTGCTGCCCCTCAGCTTAATTAACAAGACCCCCCCTGCATTGCCACGCCAACTTTACATTGGTTGTAGTAGCTACTCCGGTGTGTCGATGGCTTCTGAGTTTGGGTTCAGGACCGAACCATGGTGGTGGGTGGGGAGGCCTAGGGACGGCAGCGTGCAGCCTGCTGATGCCACCCGTGAGTACCGTGGGTGCCAAGCACCAGGCTCCTGCCTCACGTCAGCCCCACTCTGTGCGTGTGGACGTTGATGCTGAGAAGGGTCCAGGGGTGGCCCCCGAGGGAGCAGGAAGCTGGCCTTTTAACACAGCTGTCGAGTCAGGTGTGGTTCTGAGCTACTCCCGGGTGCCGTCAGTGTGGAGGCATTGGTCAGTCCCTTTCTGTGGGAGAGAGACGAAGGACTGAGTATGAGCAGAGACCCCCTACCCTGCCACCCTTGTCAGCCTGTTCTGCATCTAGCAGGCCAGCCTAGCTGTTGTCTCTCAGAAGGGCGGTTCCCCTATGTGAAGCCTATTCTGAACCCTTGGTACTGAGGGAGGAGACCACTTGAAAGGTAACTCTTCTCTAGGTGGGAGCGGAATCTCCTTAAGCCTTAGTTCCTTGCATCCAGACAGCATGTAGATTGCTTGGCAAAGTATTAAGCCCAGAATTTGGAGAAACCATGTGGAAAGTCACCCAAATGATAGACTCAGAGGTGATCTGCTGGTGATTGGGTTGTCCAAATTGAAGCCAGAGCCACTTCTCTTGAGTTGGTTTGGACCCCTGCTTTTCTATGATGGTCCCACTGGCATGCTCTTGAGCAAGAGTGGGGTGGCCTGAGTCAGGGCCAGAGTCCTGCTCCCCCGTGTCCTTTTGGGAACAAGGCTTAGTCCAGTCTCTGACTAAGGGGAGTATTTGAGCCCAGAATAGTATTCAGAGTTGGGCAAGTCGAGCTCCAGCAGAGTAAAGAAGGCCTCATTCCCTTGTCCACATCTGGCAGAGAACCCAGTAGCGCCCTGATACCTGAGAAGGGGTCCTCTGCAGGCCCAGCTCTGCTTGGTGAAAGGCCACCATCTGTGACCCCAGGCCTGGGCCCTGGGCATTGGAAACCTTCTGTCTGAGGGGCTGGGAATGTTGGAAGGATGTCTAAATGGCTGTGACTGATAGAGCCAGTTCTGGGGCCCAGGGACATGCAAGCGCAGCCCCTTCCCCGCCCCGTGGACTCCCCTTCCCTGGGCACAGTCTATTTCTTTCAAGTTCACCACTTGTTTCTCTGCTCCAGCAGCTGTGGCTGGGTGTGGCTGCCAATTAAGCAAGTGGGACTGTAAGTGACAGGCTAAAATTAGGTGTATCGACACCCCCAGTCCTCCTTTCATTGGGGTGGTTCTGAGCCTTCTAGACTGAGTTGACAGTCACCTGCCAAGCTTGAGGAGGTAGTGCGGGGTGGGGCCTCTGGAAGTGTGAGTTTGGGACGATCTGGGTTGTTAACGGCCTTGAGCTGGGGTCTGTGTATATTGCACTTGCTGCTTCCTCCCCTGCAGATCCCAACGGGAACAGCGTGGATTCAACAGACAGCTGTAGTGGCCTCAAAGCGACAGAAAGTTTCCAAAATGCCCAGACAGGCACCAACACTCAGAAGGTCGACCTCATCATCTGGGAGATTGAGGTGCCAAAGGTAAGGCCGGTGTCCCCCAGGTTGAGTTTGCTCCCAGGGCCATCAGACTGGGGAGGGCCAAGGGAGGGACCATGAGCCAGAAGGAGCCCCATCAGCCAAAGGCTGGAGGGATGGGACATCACATCTGACCAAGATTCTGAGCACTTCCTGCAGTGTGAGCTCCCCCAGCTGCTGTTGGCAGCATTTTACCCTCACACTCCTTAAGCCACAAGCCTGGGGCTCAGATCTGTTTGGAAGAAAACAGACAGAGGACATGCACAGTCAGAGTTCCTCTCGCTCAAGTTCTCCAACACAAACACCTTTTAATTGAGCAAAACATAAATTCCTATCCTTTTTTATTTTTTATTTTTGGAGTTGGAGTCTCACTCTGTTGCCCAGACTGGAGTGCAATAGCATGCTCACGACCACTGCAGCCTCGACCTGCTGGGCTCAGGTGATCCTTCCACCTCAGCCTTCCAAGTAACTGGAACCATAGGCATGTGCCACCATGCCCAGCTGATTTTTTAATTTATTGTAGAGACAATGTCTCACCATGTTGCTCTGGTTGGTCTCAAATCCCTGAGCTCAGACAGTCCTCCTGCCTCTGCCTCCCAAAGTGTTGGGATTACAGGCTTGAGCCACCACACCCAGCCATAAATCCTTATCTTAGAGAACTTGAAAAGTATAGAAATGTAGGAAGAAAATAAAAACCAGCTCTAATTCGACCCCTGAGAGGGGCTATGAAAGGCTTTTATTTCCTTCTCTACTTGCACCCCGTGGTTTTTAAACAAAACTGAGATGATGTTGCTTTAATTGATACTTAAATATTTAAACAATTTAATTTTCCTCGTGTTACTCTTTGAAAACGGAATTTTAACTGCATTATTCATTGTGCGAATGTCAGTTTGCTTCATCAGCCTCCAATTCCAGAGTGCTTAAGTGATTTCTAGCTTCTTGCTGTTGCAACTTACAACTTAATAGCTTGATCTTTATGTTGATCTCTGGGGCTCAGGAATCATTGTCAAGCCACAATCTCCCAGGGCTCATGGCTCCCCTGCCAAGGCAATGACTTGGCTTGGTCTGAACTCAGGGTCAGAGCAGCCGTTTTTACCCTGGGTTGCTGGCTCCCCTTGGTGACTTCCTCCCCAGGGGACCCTGGTAACCGCCCTGCCCCCTTTTCCTTCAGTGGTAACAAAGGGCACAGCCAGGCAGATGCTGGCTGAGGAGGGACTACGTCCCTAGTAGCTGTGCTGGGGTGAGGTAGTTTGGGATTGTGGGGGAGCTTGCCTTATGTAAAGGCTAAGTTTGGCTGCTTCTGTCGCCTTGAACTCTGGCGCACTGGGCACTTGTGCATGCCTCGTGCTCTGCAGTCTCTAGGGTTGTCACTTGGCAGCAGGAGGCTCAGGGATCTTAGACTTTTATTTTCAAATGGAGCCTCTTTATCTTTGGATCTGAGTAGACTTGAAGGAGAGGGGTACGAGGAATCATAGTCAACCCTTCTGCTGGTAAAACGTCTCATGTTGTGGGTTTTGGCGAAGACACTACATTTGCCGCTTTCTGGGTCCAGCCTGCATTGCTGACTGGGCCCTGGATCCAGACTGCTTGGTTTAGCTGCTTAGCAGCTGTGTGACCTTAGGTGAGTTCCTCAGCCTCTCTGGGCTTGTTTCCCCATCTGTAGAATGGTGATAAAGTGATCTATTTCACAGGTACTATGAGTAAATGTAAGTGCTTAGAATAGTCCTGGCAAATAATTGCTGACATGTTAACAGCTAAATATGTTTGAGCTTGACCTTGTGTAAAACAAAAGTAGGTCTTTGGGAGTGTAGGGAATTGGCTTTCTGTTAACCCTCTCATCTCTCTCTCTCTTCCCCCTTCCCCCCCTTTGGAAGCACTTAGTCGGTCGGCTAATTGGCAAGCAGGGACGGTATGTGAGTTTTCTTAAGCAAACGTCTGGTGCCAAGATCTACATCTCAACCCTGCCTTACACCCAGAACATCCAAATCTGCCACATAGAAGGTTAGTGGCAGCTGTCTGTGTTAGCCTGAAGTGTGAGTGAACCGAAGCCCCTGAGTCCCCCTGGCTGGCCCAGGGAGTCTGTCCTGTAGCTTTTGCCCCAAGTCCAGGTGCACAAAGGGGTCTCAGGTCCCTCCCCACCAGGTCTCTGGCCCTGAGAGGTGTGGGTGCTCAGCTGGGCAGAGCCAGGTGTCCTGGATCCGTAGTCCCCACGGCTACACACCGGCTCCCTCGCAGAGCTCAAGTGCCCTTCGTGGGCCCCCCTCTGGCTTTTTCCCACCCGCCTTCAATGTTGCCTTCAATGCACCCTGTTGCCCCCTGTTGCCTTCAATGCACAGGTCAAAATGACGGAGGTATCATTTGAAAGGTGAATGGATTTAGGGGTCTTTCTTCCTAGAGCAGAGTTTAGAGTTTTGAGATCTTAACGATGCACTTGAACTCTAGGTAAAGTCCGGTGGAGTGGTTGTGTGGCTGAGTTTGTTTTTGCTGTGACTTTTATCCACAGTGATTGTGTGTCCTGCCCCACCCCCATTTAGGCTCTCAGCATCATGTAGACAAAGCACTGAACTTGATTGGGAAGAAGTTCAAGGAGCTGAACCTCACCAATATCTACGCACCCCCTCTGCCTCCGCTGGCGCTGCCTTCTCTGCCAGTGACGTCCTGGGTGAGCGTGTTCCAGATGTCCTTCCCTGCAGGCCTACCCCCAAACGAAACTCCTCAGACCTCCACTGGTCAGTTCTATTACTGGCCTGTGTTGTGGGGATGAGGAGAAGGGGATAACATTCTGGCAGAAATCAGAGTCCACTGGGTCCCCATGTGGGAGTACCACTTTCCCTGACTGTGTCACCCGGGCACCTTTCGTATTTTCTAGGCATTTGCATAGAAAGGATTATAATTCAGCCAGGAGACTGGGTGTGTTTAGACCAGTGTGGGGCTCCTTAAAGCTGGTACTGTGCCAGGGTTCACCATTTCTATTCCTGAAGCCTGGGCGGGACTCAGAATCATGACTTTGGATGGGGCTTGTTCTTTTGGTTGAGCTGGGCCGAGCAGTGGCCCTGGTGAAGGATCCCCTTCCCTCCCCCTCCCAGGAGGTGCCTAGATGATAAAGAACAAATGCTCCTCTCCAGGCCAGGGAGCCAGGTGGCTCTTGAGAGGTTGCCCCAGGAGTCTGGCAGAAGGAAGAGCTGACATCTTGAGGGTCCCTGTGTACTGGTAGCTACAGGGTCTCTTGGGGCCTGTCACTCATGTCCTGCAGGGTACCCCAGCCCTGGCTGGGCCATATCTCACTGGGAGTAGAATCACAGAGCTCTGTTGGCCCAAGACTGTTGACTGCATTTCACACAGATGGGCCAGATGTGCTGCTCCACAGAAATCACCCTCCTGGATCTTGTAGGATGAAGGCATCTCAGTTCTGCAGCTTCTCCTTTCCAAAGACCCCTGTGCATGGGATGTCTCTTCCCTTTTCTGTGGGTATTTGGGAGTGGGTTGGACCCCACTGGACACTTGATTCCTGAATCACAGGGTGTTTTTCCCAGGAGGCTTGGCCTCTTTTGAATAATTGAGTGGTCTGTACAGATGGTTTTCTTCTCTTGTACTCCGGTTGGCTCACTGGGGCTGAAGAGCTGATCCCTGACACCTCTGAACCCGCAGTATTGGGGTGGGGATGGGGTCAGGACTCTCAGCCAGAGGCTCTTTCCCTTATGACCAGCCAGCTGGAAGGTAGGGTAGATGCCTGGCTGTTCAGAGCCCCTAGGTGTAGCCCGTAGCTTGATGTTAGGAAAACTAGTGTCCAGGGACAGGCCTTTTAGAGAACAGTGGTGGCCTTTAATATGGGGCCTGGCCCCTAGGCAAACCTGCATTCTGGATCTCTAAGTGGAACGAGTTGGGGGGTGTCTATGGAGGCTTCAGAAGAGGAGCAGGACTTGGGGGGATAGAGGGGAAGCAGCAGTGGGAAGAGCAAATAGGACGCAGACTCTGGTAGACCTTGACTGCGGACCTGACTTGAGGCCGCTGCTTGCTATTGAGAGGGCAGTGTAGATGCTGTCAGGCCATAGCCCCTGGGGTCAGCTGTAGGTCACCAGAGGTGTTGGGGGAGGGCCTGTGGGCCTGCCCACTGCTTCCTCTTGGATGCCTTGTTCTTAGCAGCCACCCTGTTCCTGGATTTGCCCTCCCTGGGTCTTACAGACTTACCAGGAGAGGTGGGAGGGAGGGCAGCGCTGGTGGGTGGACCATGCCCAGGCCTGCGTGAGGCCCAGCACTACTCCATAGTTGGCTCCTGGTGCTTCTACCTGTGGGAGCCTCCCTGCCTGACCCTGAGGCGAGGCTGCCCCTAATGGCTGCTCTTGGTATTGCATGACAACAGCTCCCCTGTTTTTGTTTTGTTTTGTTTTGTTTTTTTGAGTTGGCATCTCACTTTGTTGCTCAGGCTGGAGAGCAGTGGCATGCTTACAGCCACTGCAGCCTCGACCTGCTGGGCTCAGGCGATCCTTCCACCTCAGTCTTCCAAGCAGCCAGAACTACAGGTGCGCGCTACCACGCATGGCTAATTTTTTTTGTTATATTGTAGAGGGAAGGTCTCACCAAGTTGCCCAGGCTGGTCTTGAACCCCTGGGGCTCAGGCAATCCTCTTGTCTCGGCCTCCCAAAGTGCTGGGATTACAGGCTTGAGCCCACCGTGCCCGGCAACACTATGATCTTAATTTGCAAAATGAACAGAGTAAGATGATGTCTAAGTTCTTGTCCAATTCTAGGA
>CAUYQG010199825.1:0-16550 GCA_963574415.1 Tarsius wallacei | reverse complement strand
TATCCCCTTTCATGTTATCCATTCTTTCTTCAAGCGCCAGCCATCATGGCTTTCTTATCCTTTCTTTTTTCTTTTCTTTTTTTTTTTTTGAGTTGGAGTCTCACTCCATCACCCAGACTGGAGTGCAGTGGCCGCTCCCAGCCACTGCAGCCTCGACCCGCTGGGCTCTGGCGATCCTTCTGCCACAGCCTTCCAAGTAGCTGGAACTACAGGTGTGCGCTACCACGCCCGGCTAATTTTTTGATTTATTGTGGAGATGAGGTCTCACCAAGTTGCCCAGGCGGGTCTCGAACCCGCGGGCTCAGGCAATCCATTCACCTTAGCCTCCCAAGGCGTGGGATTAAAGGCTCAGCCCGGCTTCTTATCCTTTCTTTAATGAAATAAGCTCTTTCCTTCTCAGGACATTTGTACTTAATGTTAGTCTATGTGGGAAGCTCTTTCATCATTTTTTTTTAATGTTCTATAATTCAGTGTAGATTTATTTTGACATAATATAATTAATTTTAATTGGGAGTTGGTAGCAATCGAATTGCCCTAAAATAGAATGTACATTCATCACATATGTTCCATTTTATTAGTCCTTAGTTTTTTTTTCTTTACAGAATTTCAGATCACTTTAAATTACATAATCTATTTATTTATTTACTTTTTCATAGTCTAGTTCTCCCTTTCTCTCTACTTTGTAGAATATCAGCTTCATGAAGGCAGAGTCCTTAGTAACTAGCATATGGCAGGCACTCAGTATATGTTGGTAGATTAAGTAAACATGCGGGACTTGTCATTCAACTTTTTAAAACTTCACTTTTTTCATTTGTAAAATACAAAGAATAACAAGATTGAAGTGATATACCTTTGTATACTTGCAATTCCCTTTTTTATTTCTCTGTGAGCAACTCAGCTACATTTTTATCTGGCCCCTCTTGGCTACACCCTAGGGGAGCACACCATTTATACCAAGTATACTACTAGTGGGACTTAATTTATATCAAGTATCCTACTAGTGGACCTTAGTTAATAAAGGACAGCTTTATACTTTAAAGAAATTTTGATACCTTAAAAAAAGTTCAGTTATCTAGTATTACATTTAAATATATACAAGTTTTATGAGAGTATCCATATGCTTATGTACAAGAAGGGACACAAACACTCACTCACACACACAAACAGAATTATCTTTTGGAGGGTAGGGCCCTTGTAGTACACTCAGAATTTGTTCCTCTGGATCAGTCAATCTAAGTTTTTATCTGTAAGTTTTGAGAAGGTTGTGTCACAATCTGTGGAAGAAACATCCTGATTGTGGCAAACAGGGGACTGGTTCTTCTACCTTTACAGTTCACCCGCGCACACCGTGCTGAGTGTTCAACAATTTTCGACCCCAAATGGCATGACCCTGTGCTCCACCCTCCCTGTATTCCCACTCAATCTCACCCCAAACAACTTTTTTTTTGTTTCCCCAGATAAAAAATTCCTTAAAGGGAAAAGTTTTGCTAAAGTGGAAGAGGTGAAACCAAAAACAAGCAGAAGTGCTAAAAGGCATTAAAACTGACAAGTTCAAAAACTGTTTTGATGTGGAACCAATCATCGAAGCTGCCCATCGAAGCTGGATTGGATTTTAAAAATGTGGTACATATACACAATGGAATATTATACAGCCATAAAGACAAACATATGAACTTTGCAGCAGCTTGGATGGATTTAGAGTCTATCATACTCAGTGATCTATCACAGAAACAAAGAACAGAGTACCATATGTTCTCACTCTAAGCAGACCTTGAACAATTATCATAATACTATAAGAAAGGGATTGTCAGTAGTGGGAAACTGCCAGGGGAGGGGGATGGTGGGATTGGCAGTTGAGGGAAACTGCAAGGGGAGGGAAGGGCACACCTCATCAACAAGGGTAAATGCATAATGAATATTTGTATACCTAACCCTGAATTGTACCCCACATCTTCAAAATAAAGAAAAAAAAGTAAGCCATTTATAAGTACTTTATCTTTTCAACAGCTTCCCTACACTCAAATGTTCTGTTTCCTTCTTTTTGAATATTTATTTTGATATGCTCCAACTAAGATGCTGCTGCTGGAATCCCTCTGTGGAATGATGATGGCACCAGATAAGGGTCAGTGCTAGTAAAAATAAGCATCCCTGGGAAAACATGGATCCTTTCTGCCCTCAGTGGTTAGGAAAGTTGACTACATAGTATTCAGAGAGAAGATGTGCATATGAGGTAATGACTTTTTGGACAAAGACTTAAAAGAAGTCTACTTAATCATGATACAAAATTGCAAAAATGAAATTCTTAGAATAAAAACATGAGACTAGGCATAGTGGCTTACGCTTGTATTTCCAGCAATTTGGGAGGCTGAGGCAGGAGGAATGCTTGAACCCAGGAGTTCAAGACCAGCCTGGGCAATATAGTGAGACCTTATCTCTATTAAAAAAAAAAAATTAGCTGAATGTGGCGGCACATGCCTGTAGTCCTAGCTACTCAGGAAGCTAAAGCAGGAGAATCGCTAGAGCCCAGGCCTTCAAGGCCACAGTGAGCCATGATAGTGCCAATGCAATCCAGTCTGGGTGACAAAGTGAGACCCCCCAACTCAAAAAAAGAAAAGAGTGATCTATTTTTTAAAAGTTTCCTCTATACTTTCCTGTTTTATGATTTTTTTTTCAAAGTGATTTGTAACTTTTTCTATTCTTCGTTGGAGTGGTGGAAGATAAAAGGGGTTAGAGCCAACCTAAAGACAGCCACTTTCTCAAATTGATTAGTTTTATACAACTTAGGGGAGGGTGAGGATTGGCACTTGTAGAAAGGTACTTGCAATTCCCTAAGGTTAATTGCATCCCCAGAATAGAAGTTTGAAAATTCCTCCATTGACATTAAATCAAATCAGCCCTGATATCTACTCTGCCTCTAAACTTGCTAGCCATATGAACCAATAAATTCTATTTGTACTCTCAGGGGTGTAGAGAGACTTTCCATTAAGATACAGTGATGGATGGGTTAAGGGCTAAGGGAGACAGTTTCTAGACCCAGAATTCTACTTGTTTACTCTTTCTTAAAACTGATTTGTCTGACAACTTGCCTGTATTTACAACATCAGGCAGATTCTCTTATTCCCAGGTCCCCTAACAGATTTGCTCTTTTTCCTGTGTACCATTAAAAAAGCATAATTCTCATTCATCTTGAATCATATTTTGGTGCACTCTACTGGGGTGTAAAATTCTCCAGGGTAGGAGATAAAGAACATTATGGAATATTTCTGTCTTACAAGCCTCCTTTACTGACACACCATAAACTCACATTAGAGGTTCATGTCTTTCTTTGTCTTAAATACATTTCTGCTAAGAACAAAGCCTGGTTTTAGAGTTGGTGCTATTTGAGCCTTTATTTAAATATTCTGAATTCAGGATATGTGTAGAGTTATATATTAGCTTACAGAACATGTTAATTTTTGTTTAAAGACCTTCTCTTCCACACCACAATTATTGGCAAAGAAGGCATGACCAAGAGGGATAAATCTATAGAAGCAAAGCAAATATTATCAATAAGAAATACTGAAGCCTCCAATGCATGATTTAATCTAGGCAGTAAACTCATGGCAAGGCTCCATGTCTCCTCAATTCATCTGTCTACATTCATCCATAATTTATTCTATCCATCCATCTATCTGTCCATCTGTCTGTTCGTCTGTCCATCCATCTATCTATCTAAAGATCAGGATATTCAAGATAAATAAAAAGTATGCTGGGAAATTTTATTCACTGCCAAACATACCATCTCTTCATTTTTCCCATCTCCAACAAAAAGAAGGGACTTGAATATTTTCAATTATCTTTGTGTCTTAGTCTATATCTCTGTTGCATATTTTGTATGATTTTAAGGAGGAAACTATTTAAAATGTCATTATTAGTTCTTACAAATAAATATTAAATTTTCAAAAAAAGAAATATATATTGAGATTAGTTAACATTTTACTTTTTCTTAAACACTCATTCAGACTCATAAGAGAAATGTTTTCATTATTTTTTTCAAAAATTGCTGTCATTTATCAATTTTTGATCTGCTAATCTATCCTACAGTACATTTATTAGATTTGGTCTAATTTAATAATAATAAATTATAAATTCTCCTATAAACAATATTCCTAATAAAATTATTAGCAATTTTTATAAACCCCACACTATGTAGTGACCTAATGCCCTTTCTTCTTTTTGTTACTAATTTCCACTTAACCTTTCCTCCTTCTAATAATAAATTATAATTATCCTTGTGTTATTAAATAGTTGGGGGAAGGAAATCTCCATACATCTGTCAAGAGAAACATTTTCAAATATATTTGATATTTATTTATAAAATGTTTCCATGTTTGTGATCAGTTTTGTTGAATTATTTTAAAATAGTAATATTTGTGATGAGGGTTATATATTGGGCAATTATTTCGAATGACAGTGTGACTTTTTATATATCAAAGGAAAATGCACAGGCAGATTCATGATTTTTCAAAATTATTTTAGAAGGTATGCTAGCAAAATATAAAATGTACAGTTGTAGCCTACGTGTATAATGATTTAGAGTGATTAAGTAAATAAGTAGTAAAAGTATTACATGTGATTTTTATATATCAAGATAATATTGCTACTACTATTGCTAGTAGGATATATGCTTTGAGTTGCTATCATTTTCTTAGAACTAGTAATGGATTTGAATAGATTATTTTGTATTTTCAGTTTTTTGGTGACCAGTGATCTCTTATTTACATATTTGATAAATACTCAGTGTGGTCAATTGTTTGGCAATAAGGAAAATCTTACATAATTATATAAGCATGTTGCCCTAGAACTTGGCCTCTTATTACACAGAAAGTCTTATTTCTAAGAGAAATGTACCCACTGGGTCTCTCTTTGACAATTCATCATATATTATTGTGCAAAGTAAAATCTGGCAATAAAAAGCTTGGTTAAAAAAATGGAAAGAAAAATAGAGAATTGGATTAGTTACAACTTTTTAAAATTTAATTTGCATTCTGTTATTTCCAAGTTGCTGTTTGGAAAATATGAAATGCCAACATTTTACATAATGATGCCATTGCTATAAAAATCATTTAAATGTTTTTTCTTTGAGTTTTAGCTTAGTTGGTCCTGCAATAAGCTGAATTGAGGCATTTGAATCAGCTCTCAAACAAAAAGAAAACAAATTGCCCACCATTTTAAATTAAAAAATGAATGTTTGCTTTGCTTTGTTTTTTAGTACCATATTTGAAGCTAGAAGCTGTTTGCTTAAACATGATTTTTATTTTTGTTTTGAAAAGTGCATCTTCCCCAAATATAAACCTTCGCGTGAAAAGGCAACATTACAAAGTTTCATAAACATTAAAATCAATCAGTCAATCAATCTTGGACCAGTAGGTTGCTACTGGTAAGTTTCTGCTAAGACCATTTAAAAAATAACTGAATTGTCCTAACTGCCACAATACCATCTAAATAAAATACCCTATCAGGAACCAATAGAAAAAAGCTAACAAATATTTGCAATTTTTTTTTATTGTATAGTATATGTCATTTGGTAAGATTAAGAAGTGTGATGTCAGAAAGCCCTCCTTTTCACTTAGGTTTTCAAGTTTGTTCCCATACAGGAGTGCATAATAATCTCTGATAATTTTTTGTATTTCTTCGGGATCTGTTGTGATTTGATCTTTTGCATTTCTGATTGTGTTTATCTGGGCTTTTTCTCTCTTTTTCTTGATTAATCTGACAAGGGGATCCATCGATCTTGTTTATCCTTTCAAAGAACCAGATTTTTGCTTTGTTGATTTTTTTCTATGATATTTTTGTCTTCTTTGTCCTGTATTTGGGCTTTTGCAGAAAGATATTTTCCGCCATCTAAATTCATATTAATCTAGGTAGTTAATTCATATTAACCTCATCTAATTGTGGGAGAGGAAAAGTAAAAAGGGAGGGAGAATAAAATCTAAAAAGAAAAGTGTTTTCCTGTTCTGGGAGTGAAAAATGGAGTCAGAGTGACCAGGGATACTCCCTGGAGTCTGTTTCTTTTCTGCTTGAAACTTCTGTCAAGAATGAAGAGCTCTTCACATGGTGCTTATATCTGAAACCCATAGAATAACTGGAATCCAAGGATGAAGAAAGAATAAAGAGAGATGAAATTTCTCTAGGGCTGTGCAAACTATAGAAAGATAGAATCCTCAGGTGTAGAAACTAATTATGGACTGTGGCTACCAGTCATAGCACTCATAATATTCAGAAAGACCTGGAAAATAAGTGACTCATGCAATTACTTTCTCAAGAAAACTCGAATGCACACACTTGCCAGATATTAAGTCCTACGTAAACAATAAAGAGAGAAAGTGTCCCTTACTTTCTAAAAGTTTATAGACTGTTTTTTGCAGAATATGCTTTAGGGCAATGGAGTTCCAGGGTGTGAATCTTGAGTAGAAAAATAATATACAAGGGGGAGGTCCAAACAATGGAATAAATTTATTAAAAAACTTCAGTCACCTTCCAAGTACTCTCTGTTTGATGCAATTTACCTATCAAGACACTTTTTCCACTGTTCAAAATAGTGTTTGAACTCGTACATTTGGATGTCTTTTAGTACTTCTGCTGTTTTTTGCTTCACCTCTTCCACATTAGCAAAATGTTTCCCTGTGAGGACTTTTTTTTTTAATCTGGGAAACAAACAAACAAAAAAGTTGCTTGGGGCGAGATCGGGTGAATAGGGAGGGTGGGGCACAAAGGTCATGTCATTTTTTGTCTAAAACTGCTGAACACACAGCATAGTGTGGGCAGGTGTGCTTGTAAATCATCCATAATGAAATGGGCAAACATGTTGAAATAATCTCCAAGAAAAAAATTCACTGAAGCCGAACGCAGTCTCTCTCAGCAATGCTAGCTGTTACACTGATGTCGATGGCTTCCTAGAACACTTACTTAGTGGGGTAAGTCTGGACTACAAAAAGCCCACCCTCAAAAAATAATTCTGAGTGTTTGGGGCCCCCCTCATACATTATTCAAAATTTTCTTTTAAAAAATCACCTCCAGATGCAGTGTGCAGAGATTAGTTGAAGGGAGCAAGACTAGAGGAAGAAAGATTAAGAGACCGTTGATTTAATTCCTTTACTAGTTTCTGAAATTTAAGAACCTCAATATAGGATTTTTCACCCATGAAGCAGAGCTTTCAACGAACCATTTAAGCATACAACCTTTCTGCCAGTCAAAAACTACTTTTAATGGACTCTTTCGATATATGTCTTAGTCAACTTGTGTGCCATAGCGATATACCGTAGACTAGATAGCTTAAACGATAGAAATTTATTTTCTCATTGTTCTGGAGGCTAGAAGTACAACATCAAGGTGCTAGTAATCATTCATTTCTGGTGCGGGCTCCCTTTCTGGTGATGGCTGCCTTCTGGCTGTGACCTCACATAGGGAAGAGAGAGAAACAGAAAGGGGAAAAGGAGGGAAGGAGAGAGTGACAGAGAGGTAGAAGTGAGGGAGCTATTTCTGGTGTCTCTTTTTATAAAGGTACTAATCTCATCATAAGAGTCCTATCTTACTTTATCTAAGCCTAATTATCTTCCAAAAGCCCCATCTCCAAATATCATCTCATTGAGGAGTTGGGCTGGTCAATGGCACAAAAATACAATTAGATAGAAGAAAAAAGTTCTAATGTTCAAAGGCACAATGGAGTGGGTGACTATAGCAAACATTATTTTATTGTATATTTTCAAATAGATGGAAGAGAAGATTTGGAATGTTCTCAACACAAAAAAATGATAAAGTTTGAGGTAATGGAAATCCCAATTACCTGATTTGATCACGACATATTGTATGCATGCATTAGAATGTCACGTGTACCCCATAAATAAGTACAATTATTCTGTATCAATAAAGGAAGATTGAGACTCTGGGATTAGGAAAGTATAAAAGAAAGAAAGGAAGAGGAGAGATGAGGCAGATGTGGCTACAGCAGATATAGCCTGAGGGTGAGGGAAGGGCTTCGTAGGGCAGGTAGGAAGGAGTAAGCAGTAGGACTGGGAAGCAGAGAAACTGAGTGATCTAACTGGAAAGTCAAGGAAGGGGCTAGCAGATCTTAAAGAGACTGGGATTTGCTTTATTTGTGTGTTGATTTCTCACCTCAACTCAACTGAGTTCTCTTTGACAACATGTCTTTTTCACCATTTCATCCAGGACAATACTTTGTAAAAAAAAAAAAAAAAAAACAGGTCCCTGTCAAATGGTAAAGTCTTTGAATATCAAATAGGGAGGGGGGGAGGAGCATAGACGGATAGTAATTTTCACCTTTTATTATTTATTTAATAATCATCTACTCAATCAATATACATTTTCCGAGCACCTTGCTATATAAGGTATTCTCCAGATGCTATGGGAGAGGAAAAGAGGACTCTCACAGCCATGGTTAAGTGTCACTGTTTGCATTTCCATCATAACAATTAAAAGTGAATTATCTTCCCTTCTTCTGCATTACAAGAAGTCTGCATGGACTTCATATTGGACTGTTTCATTGTGAACTAGAGAAGCTTGAGCTTTATGGAGTAGATAGCAACACCAAATAAATTCTTGTGGAGATTAAAATGTGTATTGTGTCAATGACCTAGCAAAAAAGCAGGCAAATAATATCTACAGGCAAATGGCAAATCACCTCCAACATTTTGGCATCAGGCACCGGTTTTGTGGAGGACAATTTTTCCACAAATGGCAGGTGGTAGATATCATCAAGTATTAGATTCTCATAAGGAGCATGCAACCTAGATCCCTCTCGTATGCAGTTTACAGTGGGGTTTGTGCTCTTACGAGAATTGGATACCTCTGCAGATCTTATAGGAACAGCTCACCTCCTGCTGTGTAGCCTGGTTCCTAATAGGTCACAGACTGGTACTAGTTGGCAGCATGGGGGCTGGGGACCCCTGCTAAGGTACACTTCTTGAAAATTCCAAGAAGGATCTATCTTAGGAATAGATGTTTGTCTTGAAAGAAAAATGGTACATCTTCAGCAAGTAATCAGAGGATATACAAGCAAATTACACACACACACACACACACACACACACACACACTCTCACACACACTATTTTTCATTTCTGAAATAGAAGAATTCTCAAAGGACCATTTTCTGAAACACTAAAATTCTCAAAAAGCTTCCCGGAACAGCACATTACTATAACTTGACACCATGTTTTAGATTTTACCCAATAAATGTTTGCAAGGTAGCAATAAACCTTTTTTCTAATAGCAGGCTTCATGCTGTGCTACCAAAGTGCAGAGGAAATGACTGAGCGGAAAGCTCATATACAGTATGCAAAGGCAGCATCAAAGACCTTCCAAGGCCAGTTCATTACTGTACCTCTGAGGAGGTTCAGAGTCTGCCCTGATTCCTTCCTCGTTATAGGTCACTTGCTTCAGTCCTTTCTAATAACCCCTGAATATGGAAGCATTCAGCAAGGCCATGTTTGAGGTAGTCAGGGATGTTTGGTCTGTTGTGTTGAGCAGCTGAAAGTTGAAATGCCTTGCAAGTCTGCTTATAATAAAACAACGTCCCTTCAGCCTATTTTTCCTGACAATCCTATGACTGCTGACATTAGCCAGCTCTGCATGCCCCTGCTTTAAGTGCCAGCTGTAACCCAATAAGTTTAGGATTTGAGAACTCCATTTTCTCAAAAATGTTATAGAAGTATTCGGCAGAAGTCTACCTTTTAAAAAGGGAAATAAGTTGTTATGCAAACTATTTTCTCTGCAGTGGGACCAAGAGCTTTTAACTGATTTTAATTTGCTAAAAATTAATGTGACAGTTTGCCTCCAATTCAGGAAAGGGAAGCTTTGAAGTTGAGACTGAAATTTGAGCTATCATGCTTGGCACAGATGCTTAGAAAAACATATCACACAGAACTGAAGCACGTTTATCTCTGTGGTTCAGGTATGTATCCACTAAATCCAAAGAACTCCACTGCTGTTATTAAGTCTGGGTAGACTGTGTGCTACAGATCAGGTTAATAAGCTTAGCATCTCAACACACTTACTTGGCTTTGGTTTCTGACTATGCTGTCTTTACATTTAGAAACTTTACTCAGAGGTTATGTTTTTTTAAGAATCTAGCTGAAATGATCACCTGACATTTATGAAGAAGAAAAATGAAATTTAAAACTTTTTTTGTTTGTTTATGATGAAATCCTATGCTGAACCTAGAATTTGTAATCTATGCTTGTAGGGATTGCCTTTATTTGTATCTAGCAATTGGTGCAATGTCAAGAACATAGATGTGTAATTCTATATACTAAATGAAAAAAAAAAAACACAGCATTTACTATTATATGGTATTCTCTGAGCTGCTGTTTCCTCATCGGTAAAAGAGGATAGTGACATTCATCTTACAAAGTGAATCAATGGGGAGTGTGTTCACCTGCAAGTAGTAAAAATGCAAATGGTCTTAATTTAAAGAATTACCTTAAATATAACAAAGTCTGGGACTAGACAATGATGAGCATGAATTCAGAGTATGATGGTTGATACCTCTATAAGTATTTTATATTTTTCCATAATGATGTTGTCTCATATTACAGAATGGTAACTATAATTCTAGATATCACAACCCATCCAAAGCAACTGAAAGGGAAAATGGGAGGCAACAAATGTATCTTCTCCCTTTTATTAGCAAATCAAAACCTTTTTTCAGAAATGTTTAGCAAATTTCTGCCCTTCTCTGCTCAGGCAGAACAGTGTCACATGGCCATCTCTGGCTAGAGAGAAGGCTAGAAAAGCAAGAAAATGAGTAGATACTTATGGTAGTTCAGAAAAATGGTAATACATTGTCTGGATTTTCAACATTTTCTCTCTAAACAAATTTGAGATTCTGTCAGCAAGGAAAAATTTAGTTAGAAAATAGTTATTGAGTAAGCACCTAACAGTGTTTACTGTAGGAGGTTATAATAAAATTAGAGACCATATACGGAAAATACCATGACATTAACTGATACAGCAAGTGCTCAATAAATACGTAGTTTATGTAATAACAATAGATCTAAAGTAGAAAATAAATAGTGAACATGAAAACTAAATGAGTTTGGGAGCATGTATGAATGTAAGTAGTTGCTCTGTGAATATGAGAGATTTATTTTGCTTTTATTTGTGAAAATTTTGTTTTTATTTGTGAAAATTGTTAATTTTAAAAAGCATAATAGCATGCCACTCTACAGAAAGAGGTGGAAATTCACCTTTAATGCTGACTTCATTAATTTTAGGAAAACAATGAAATGGATGATATACTTAACTGTCTTAGTAAATTTGGGGTACTAGAACAAACTGCCATAAGCTGGATGGCTTAACAAACTTTTATTCTCATAACTCTAAAGGCTGGGAAGTCCAAAATCAGTACTCTAGTATATTCAGTGTTGGGTGAGGTTGCAGGTGGCCAACTTCTTGCTGTGTCCTCACATGGCAGAAAGAGGACTACATTGCTCTCTGGAGTCTCTTTTATAGGAACACTAATCCCATTCATGTGGACTCCACCTTTATGATCCAATTGCCTCCCAAAGTCCCCACCTCTTGATACAATCACATTGGGGGTTAAAGTTTCAACATATGAATCCAGGGAGGAAGGACACAAACATTCAGTCTGTAAAAGTATGTCAAGTGCTTACAACTACTATTCCAAGGAAGAGGGACTCCTTAGGCAGGCGGAGTTCTATTGCTACTCCCACATAACCATGAGTTTATTATCTTGATGGGTGCTGAAGGGGCAAACTGACTTTGAAAGTAAGGATGAGATCTATATCCAAGCTCTTTCTCTTTGATGTTGAGAGAAATGAAAGATATTAGATTAACTACTATATCTTAGACAGGTGGCCTAGACTCAATTCTAACATCTAGATTACCTGTAAGAGACAAAGCTTTGAGTTGCTGTCAGAATCCCTTTTAAAATTTGGAAACTGTCTGTGGGTGTGCCTCAAGGAAATGGTCATGCTTGTGTGTTGAAAGCACAGGTCACTAAGAGTTGAAGTGAATGACACATAGTGTTGGAGAAGAAAGGTCCTACCTTCTTGAAGACTGAATTCTGTTTTCACAATGAAAGAAAAAGTATTAACAAGTCAAGGAAGTATTTTATAAATATACAGTAAGCAGTATAAACAATCAGTACCACAAGAATTTAGGAAGGAAATATAACTTTCCAGGGAGGTATGCTTAAAGGGTTCATGAAGAAGATTTTGAGCTTGAGATGAACTGTGAATGATAGTTAAGATTTTTGAAAGTGAGAAAGGGAAAATAATATTCCAGTTTGAAGGGAAATGTGTGAACTGGTTGTGAGAAAGAATCTGGTGTGTGTGGAAAACAGTGACAGAATCTTCTTGCTTTCTACAATCAGTATTCATTCAGGGATGAGGGAGAGTGTGGATTGTGGAAGGGGTATGGATCAATAAATATGGAGAAAGTGAGAAAAGAGATTTTTCCCAAAATAATGGGGAATGAGATTTAGAAGAATATTGCAGATAGAATGGGTTTAAAAGCAGTATTGTGTAAAGTGTTAGGGACATGAGTTCTGGTCCTTGGTTTAATCTCAGCACTGGCATTCACTACCCCAGCTTCATGACTTTGAGCACAAACATTCAGTCTGTAAAAGTATTTCCATTTCTGCATTTTTTAATTAGTAAAAGCAACAGTATGGGGCTCATAGTGTTATAACCGAGACTAAACAATACACAAAAGTTAGATGCAAAGTACCATATATGTCACATAGCAAAAACCCCATAAATGTGTAAATGTCTGCTATTATTGCTCAGAGGAATGAAAAGAGGGTGCTTCAAAATGTCTAGAAAAATGACCAAAACAAATCCATCCTTTCTTAAGTTCATACAGAATCTTCTCTAATTGGAGGTCCATCTCAGAGAATGCTGTTACTTATCACTTCTACGGTGATATGAAATGAGAAAAGTGTCCTTTGGGAGCCTGCCATGCAAGTCTGATATTACCAAGACAGGCAAGATGCACAAAAAAGACAGACCCAAATGGAATCTCCATGCTAAGAATTTACATTTAGTACAACAAAAGAGATAAATGCATTTTTGTGGTTTACTTCTTGAGACCTCTGGTATGATGAGTTGGCTCATTACATTTGCTTTTTTTTTTTTTTTAGGGAATCTTATAAGACATTATCCAGAGGATGTTTCAACCCAATCTATTTGTGATTGCATCTTTGTTTTCAAAGAAACTATTTTTGGAATTGTTGGTTTGGAGTTCCAGCTCTTGGTGCTGTCAAAATTAACTACATAGAGATCTTGGGCAGGATGTAACTGGGTCAGGTAATGGAACTCATGTGTTGAAGAAAAATTACTTGGCAAAAAAGAATTGAAGGTTGGGTGTGCAGGGAACACCCATGGGAATAATCATGTGATGTAGAATATGCCTTAATATATTGGAATCTGAAAAGGTTTTATATCATCTTCCTTCTTGAAAGGAAATTAAATTTTAGTAAGAGGCTATGCTATCCTAAAATAGTAGCCATCTTTTTGTTTATTTTTAATTAAATTCCATCCAGATAAGGGATCCTCATCTTCTTTAATATGGACTTTTCAGACTGTCACTGATCCATGTACCAGATAAACAAAACACCTTCCAAATTCAATCCATTTGGGATAGCTACTTTCAAAGCAGTGTTTTAAGAATCAGATAACCTGTAATATCTTTTAGTAGGGAATGAGAAACCCCTATTTATTTTGGTAACTGAAATCACCTCTGAGGCCTGAGAGAAAAGTTACCACACAAAGGAGTATTTAATCTCATTTCCCTGAGTACTAGCACTAAGAAAAGCAAGCAGCTGCCTAACTGCTGACATATGAAGGGCTCTGTGAGAGCTCTCTACCCTTTAAAATAAGCAAAGGAAAAAACCCAAACTTTCTTCTATCCATTAACCCTGACACGGTGCTCACATTCTCTCATTCATTCATTCAATCACTAGCAACTGAGCATCGATTATGTATAGGGTATGCGCTAGGCACTGGAAACACAGTTCCTGCTCTCACAAGCTTACAATCTAAACATATTAGGCGACTCTTTAGTCAAAGAATACTTCCCAAAGTGTGTTTTGCAAAATAGTTTACAGTGTAATAAAAATTGTGATCTGTAAAAGTGATGGACATTTCTGTGAGCAAATAAACATAAGAAATGTGGAGTTAAAAATGATACAACTTTCTCTTAAGTACATTTCAGCATCTTGAATAAACCCCCAAACACTATTGTGTGCATTTTTGAATGCAGAGGGAAGGATGGATGAATGAGAGGGAAGGATGAGGGCAGCAGCGTTTGGGTAAGACCCTGTCTAGAATGGCCAGACCTCTCTATCAGCCCTTCCTATTTCTCCGATTATCACTGCTTTTCAGTTCTATGACTGATCCTAAGTTTTGCAACAAATGCCAATATTAAATTTTAGTTTTGGTTTATGGGTACCCAGTGCTACATATTATTTTAGATAACTAAGCTATACAAATTCCCATTGTTTATATGGCTTGGTCACAATAGAGATAGAGGAAAAGGCATATGTTTGGGAGTTAAGAATAGCCTTAGCCCAATGACTGGCAATGAATAGAGCTTCAATAAATCAAAAGACAAAACACCTGCACTCAAATTACATCTCTGCCATTTCCTAGTTGTTTTTGAACACTCCAAGCCCTAATTTCGTCAACTGTAAGGTTGGAAAACAATACCAATTTTTAAAGAAAGTGATCAGTAAATCAATTTTTTTTCCTTTTGTGGAAGTAAATTTTTTCTTTTTCCTTCTGGAATTACCATGCCTAAGTTTATCTGACTCTTCCTTCATTTCTTCCATGGTCTTAATGCAGATACTGAGTAGATCACTTTTTTTCCATGCCTGAGCTTTGCTATTCCTTTTTGTATAATACTTGTCAGCAGTAAAACTTTTAGAGACATCTGAAGGACAGATTCAAAGGCTACTATAGTCCTTGATTTCTTGATTCCTTCTTTAGTCCATAATTATTTAATTGAATGCTGGCTATACTGAAGACTCTGTGCTAGGTATTGAGGATACAACAGAGGAGGTGCCTACCTACTCAAAATATTAGCAGCATAAGAAACCATAGGACCCAGAGTTAAAGAACACTTATCTCTAGACTGAAGAACCTTTGAAATACCCAGCACGTGAATGGAAAAAAAAAAAAAAGCACAGCAAGACACACTATTACAATACTTCAGTATACCGAGAATAGGAAGATGTTAAAAGTAAAAGAATAGCCGGGTGCAGTGGCTCACACCTATAATCCCAGCACTTTGGGAGGCCGAGGTGAGAGGATTGCCTTAGCCCACGGGTTCGAGACCAACTTGGGCAACTTGGTAAGACCTCATCTCTACAATAAAACAATTAACCAGGCATGGTGGCAAGCGCCTGTAGTTTCAGTTACTTGGAAGGCTGAAACGGAAGGATTGCCTGAGCCCAGCAGGTCGAGGATGCGGTGGCTGTGACCATGCCACTTTACTCCAGCCACTATACTCCAGCCTGGGTGACAGAGTGAGACTCCAACTCAAAATAATAATAATAATAATAATAAAAGTAAAAGAAAAAAACAGGATATTTGCAAAGAAGCAGAATGCTAACCATCTTCCCACCATCAATACCAATGCTAAATGCCTAGGAAGAAATCCCCTCAAAAGTTTTTTATCTCTCATTACTCTTGCTTAGGAAATTATTGGAAGACATGCACCAGCAAAATGAGGGAGAAAAACAAAGCTAGAAGAAGACATAGAACCCCCAAATTAGTCCCCAAAATCAGTGAAACTAAATCCTAGGGTGACAATTGTAGGGCAGGTTTAGAGAACAAACAGTCCAGATTGAGGCAAGGGGGCAGAAACCTCTGGAAGAGAGGTTTTCGTGCAAAGTGTGAGGACTTAAAGGACTAGCTGATCTGGTGGAATATTATGAAAAGGATATGTGTAAAAATTATGCAGGTGGGCCAGGGGCAGTGACTCACATCTATAATCCCAACACTTTGGGAGGCCGAGGTGAGAGGATTGCCTGAGTCCTCGGGTTTGAGACCAGCCTGGGCAACTAGGCGAGACCTCATCTCTACAATAAATCAAAAAATTAGCTGGGCATGGTGGCATGTGCCTATAGTTCCAGCTACTTGAAAGGCTGAGGCAGAAGGAACACCTGAGCCCAGCAGGTCGAGGCTGTGGTGGCAACAGAGTGAGACTCCAACTCAAAAAAAAAAAATTATGCAACTGAACATATTGTCAGTTGTCATCTTTAAGACAATCACTACTGAGTTCTGCAGTGAACAAAGGTTTACTTTGTCACAATATAAACTTAGCATTTGTATTATTTCCTAGGGTACCAAAGCAATGTATCATAAACTGGGTGGCTTAAAACAACCTCATCTCTACAATAAATCAAAAAATTAGCCGGGCGTGGTAGTGCGCACCTGTAGTTCCAGCTACTTGGAAGGTTGAGGCGGAAGGATCGCCGGAGCCCAGCAGGTCGAGGCTGTGGTGGCCGGGAGCGGCAACTGCACTCC